>JAWNNB010000466.1:0-186234 GCA_035043285.1 Drosophila subsilvestris
GGACAAAATTAACACACGCAAATTTGGTGAATATGCCTCGAAGACTGCAGAGTTGTTATTTGAAAAGTATCCAGAAAGTACTCCAACGCTTCATCAAATGTTGGCACATGGTCAAATTTTAATAGAACATTAGAGCCTTCCAATTGGAAAGATGTCAGAGGAAGCCCAGGAAACGAGAAACAAAGATTACAATAAATTTAGGTACATGAATACTTGTAAGATATCACGAACAAGGCAAAACCAGGATCTTTTCAACATGTCGGCAGCCTCTTCAGTTCCATTTATTTCATCTATTAGACATGTGAAATCCAAAAATGAATTAGAAAGTATTTATTCTTCAGAAATTATAAGATTATTGGATATTCCTAACGATCCATCGGAAATATATGCATGTTTTATAGTAAACAAAAAATAAGAACAATTAAAAAAATTTTTTTTTCCTTTTTTTGTAAATTCTGTTTAAGTTAAAAAATATATGTAAAATAACTTTTTATAGTATAATAGGCCATTACAAATTCTTTATCGATCCGAAAAACTTGGAATTTATCATTTTGCATAGGACTAAATAAGACTAAATTCTGAAAGTTTTTTCCTTTAAACGCAGTTTATTTCATGAAGATATCTTGATTCGTTCGGAAGTTATTAATTTAGCAAGCTGAAATGGCCAAAGGCGCCACTGTGCGACGTTGCGATCGTGGTATTCGCAAAGGGACTCGCC
The DNA here is from genome assembly GCA_035043285.1 of Drosophila subsilvestris. NCBI lineage: Eukaryota > Metazoa > Arthropoda > Insecta > Diptera > Drosophilidae > Drosophila > Drosophila subsilvestris. Next base: position 719 of record JAWNNB010000466.1, read on the forward strand.
GCGGCGGAGATCCTCGCCAACAAGGCTATTCAGGCCGTTGAGTCGTGGCTGGAGGTCGCAGGACTAGAGCTGGCGGCTCACAAGACGGAGGCGATTCTCATATCGAGCCGGAAAGCGGTCGAGACAGCCAAGGTGCAGGTCGGAGGGATGACAATCGTATCGCAGAGGTCGATAAAGTACCTGGCTGTCCACATCGACACAAGGCTGTCCTTTAAGGAGCACCTGCGAGAGCTGGAGGGAACGTATAGGATTTGCGCCATCACGATCACGTGTTCGTTCCGGACCATTTCGGACGAAGCAGCGCTGGTCATCGCCGGGCAAATCCCCCTCGGGGAGCTGATACGGGAGAGGAAGGAGATATTCGACGCCACTCAGGAGAGCGAAGCGACTCCCACCAAGGCCGAGCTGAAGGCTGCCGCCAGGAGGAGCAGCTTGGAGAACTGGCAAGCAAGGTGGGACAGCTCACCAAAAGGGCGCTGGACGCACACCCTCATTCCGCGCATAGCGTGTTGGGTGGAGCGGAAGCACGGGAAGGTAGATTTCTATTTCACCCAGGCTCTGAGCGGGCATGGCTGCTTCCGCAGCTACCTCAAGCGCTTCGGGCACGAGACGGAGGATTGGGGCCCAGAGTGTGGCACTGGCATAGTGGAGGATGCACACCATATCCTTTTTGACTGCCACAGATTCCAATACGAGCGGCAGGAGCTGGAAGCCGTTGCAGGGTCCAGGGTAACCGTGGGATCTCTGGTGCCGCTGATGCTGGCAGACCAGAGAACTTGGAAAGCAGCAGCGGTGTTCGCCTCTAGCGTAATGAGATCGCTACGGTCATTGGAAGGAAGGCAGAAGGAGCGGACGGAGTAGGTGTCCTCGCGGCGGCGAAGCAATGCCTTGCGGAAGTACCGCTAGACGCACGACCCCTATCCCCATCAGTCCGCTGTCCATCACCCCCTTATTGTTAATTTTTACTAGGGTAAGCTAAGCTAAAGTTTAAAGTGAAATAAATGGTTAAAAAAAAAAAATGCATAGAACAAGTGATGTCACACCGGACGAACGAGCATAGCAAGCCACGATCTACGGGAGAGAGCAGCTGCAGGCAGAGCAGAAACGTCAGGGACAGAAACGGCGCACCGCCCCAGAGAGCGACGCATACGTCATGATCAGAAACGACGCACGGCAGCAGATTGAGCGACTTCGCTCAAAATGCAGCCCAGCGGCAGAGCAGCAGGGAGAGGAACGAAGGCTGCGCAGCGACTCTCCGCAGAGACTCTCAGCAGAGGGTGGACCCACCCCGCCCACCCTCCGCCAGAGTCAGTCTGCGGCACTGGACGTGGAAACACGGTGCCCGTAGATCAGAGCCTTTCCCCTTCCCCCGTAGTTGTTTCCCTTTAGCGGGAGAGTCAGTCTGCGGTACTGGACGTGGAAGCTCGGTGCCCGTAGATCTGAGCTTTTCCCTTTTCCCCTGTACCTATTTCCCCTTAGAGTGAGAAGTCGGCCCGCGGCACTGGACGCGAGAGCACGGTGTTCGTGTGTCCGATATTCCCCTTTCCTATATTGAAGCTTACCCGTGGATCTGGGCATCCCTCTTCCCCCGTTGTGGCGTCCCTCCCCCTCCTCACGTGTCCACCCTCGCAATATAGCGCATCTGTGCGGAACGCATCTTATCTTCTCGAGGTCCCACAGAAATTAAATCTTGCTGTAGTGGATCGGGCCCTGGCTAGACTGAGAGTCTGTACCCCAGCGGAACTTCCTTACAAGAATAATTTAATTAAACATAAACAAAACAAACATCACGACTTTTAAATCCAAGCGCCAACAATGTGACTAGCGATCCTCACAAACGGCCACACAGTGTGCCCAGCCTCAGAACCAAACGACCACACTAGCAGCTGATCATGGCAACGCGCTAGTGCCAAAGAAGGGAGAAACAGCTGACTTTTGGCAATAAAAGTAGCCACGCCAGAGCCATCCGGACCATTCATGTCTTGGACTGCTAAGGGTGGATTCGCTCCCCGAGGCTTTGGTAAGCATTGACTGCTGTGGTTTTCAGAGCGCACGATTCCTCTATAAACTACAACTAACACTGCTATATACTGTCCAATTGGAATGCATTGGTTACTGTGTTAGAGCGTACGATTCCTCTACACTTTAATCTTTGCTGCCTTCATTCTCTCTCGGAGCGCATTATCCTCCGTATTCCCTTCCTACTTGGAGCGCATTTTCCTCCACTTCCTCTCACCTCTCGGGGCGCATTTTCCTCCGCAACGTATCTTCTCTCATCGGAGCGCATAATCCTCTGCAACGTATCTTCTCTCCTCGAAGCGCATTATCCTTCGCAACGTATCTTCTCTCCCGGAGCGCATTATCCTCCGCAACGTATCTTCTCTCCCTGAGTGCATTTTCCTCCGCAACGTATCTTCTCTCCCGGAGTGCATTTTCCTCCGCAACGTATCTTCTCTCCCGGAGCGCATTGTCCTCCGCACCATTCTTTCTTCTCGGAGCGCATTATCCTCCGCCACACTCGTCTCTTATGGAGCTTATTATCCTCCGCCACACTCGTCTCTCACGGAGCGCATTATCCTCCACGACCGATATTCTCCCGAGGATTACCTTATCCTCTGAGACGACCTGCACGCAGCGAGTAGCCACGTGCGGCCCTGACCACCCTGAAGGAAGACCTCGAGGACGAGCCAGCGACACACCCTTAACTCTGTAAACATAAGATAAATAAAGAAAACCTTCTTTTGCCTCCTTACTCGAGTCGCCTTATTCTTGAGCCAGGAGACCTTTTCTTTCAGCTACCACATCCAGAGATCACGGCCGAAGTGCCGTTACAACTGTGTGTTTCTATCTTCGACTTTTGTTGATTAATGTGACCGGACCATTGTCTTTTCAAAATATACGTGAAGTGAATGGACAGCAGTAGCAAACTTATAAATATGCATGCATTGCACTCGGATTGGTTGAAGACGATTAACACTTGGACGATATGCTTTCTGAAGCAGCATTGGGCTCTACACCAACACAAATTCGTTTACTATTCGCTATAGTGTTGACTTCATGTTTTCCGGGACGAGGAATTTTGTTGTGGGATAAGCACAAAGATTCAATGACAGATGATGCAACGGCCAATGCATTACCCTTCTTGATCTTATTTCTGGAAGAATTTGCGATTATGAAACATAAAATAAAAATGATATAATGAATGAAAATAATTTGGATTATAAGGGACCATTTTTGTTATGGATATAAATAAAATGATACAAATTAAAACAAGCAAAAAATTTTTAATAAAGAAAAATAAAAAGTTTAAAATACTTCGTGGTTGGCGAACGAGCGAAGCGAGTGAGCAGGAAACCTGCCCCCTAGTTAGTTTATATGAAGATAAAAAACATGCTGATTGCGTTTCTTTCCCGCAAGTATGGATTTACCCAATCTTTGCTGTGTTTTCTTTGTTCATTACATTCAAAACATTTTTGCATGCTTACAAGATTTGAGTTTTAAAAAGATTTTATTTGTAAACAAACCGAAACAGTGTAGCCGTTGTTTATGTGACTGAGACGAGTTGTAAATTCGAACTGTTATTTTTTCCAAACTTATGCACTATATATAGGACACTATGACATAATTAAACTAAGACGAACGCTAAGAAAAGAACAGATGAGCGCCACTTGTTCCCACGATCATTCTTGATAATGACAAGTGTGTCGACAGATTTGAGTTCGACGCGACCCATGTATGTGATTTAATGTTCGAACCGCTCATAGATCTGGGTGTTCTTTTTATACCCGTACTCAAAAAGAGTTAAGGGGTATACTGTATTTGTGCTAAAAGTGGATGTGTGTAACGCAGAGAAGGAAATTTTTCCGACCCCATAAAGTATATATATTCTTGATCAGCATCAATAGCCGAGTCGATAGAGCCATGTCTGTCTGTCCGTCCGTCTGTCCGTCTGTCTGTCTGTCCGTCCCGATGAGCGCCTGGATCTCAGAGACTATAAAAGCTAGAGCAACGAAATTTTGTTTCCAGACTAATGTGATATCACACTGTTACAAGTGTATTTCAAAATTTCGCCCCGCCCCGCCCCCTTCCGCCACTACAAAAGACGAAAATCTGTGGCTTCCACAATTTTGAAGATACGATAAAACTAAAAACGCAGTATCGTAAGGAATGACCATATCTACCAGATTGCCAAATCTGGTACAGATCGGATCATTATTATAGCCAGAACAAAGAAATTAATTTTCAGTTGCTTCCCCCACCTCCTCTGGCGTTGTTGACGCTATTCATTCTCTGTCTCGCTCGCACACACTCTGCCCTGTGCAATGCGCGAGCAATAGAATCTAAATGGTATATGTAGAATATTTGTTCTAGATGTATTATCTACATTTTACATGTAGATGTAGTTAACAAATGTAGCAAAAAAATGTAAAATGTAAAATTTAATTTTTTTTTTAATTTTAATCATAAGCTCACAAATTTATATACTGACTGAGTACGGGTATAAAAGTAGAGTCGCGTCCAGAAGCGACTCACACGTTCCTTCACGTTCTTAAGTAGCCTCCTTCAAGTGGACTGTAATATGTTAATATTCATGTTGATGAACAACCATTGTACATGCACACCAATGGCGAAACAGATTTTAGTGTCATATATACGCATCAACTTCGAAATCATTTTTTAATTTTTGTCCATTTCTCGACTTCTGAGGGAATGTAAAGAACACAAAAAGTTGCACGTCGCACGCTGAATACACTGTCGATCAATTCTTTGAAGATAAACTCTATTATGACATAAATTATGTACATTATGTATTTACATGTGTATATCCGTTTACCCATTTGCTTTGTCTATCAGGAGTGCCACAGAAATCACTTCCGCTGGAATTTCACCTCAATTCCATTCCGCGTGGCTACACAACGATTTTTCAGCAGATTCGAAATTACGCACTTTTTATCCAGCGATTTGATTAAATACACAAATAAAACTTTCCCATAAAGCTTGTTCAATTGGTGAATAACCCTCATCCAAATAATTTAAGATTATACATGTTAACTTAATAAAATGAGCATTTTAGTAAATCACTATCCAATCCGCTGACTGAATTTTCACCTAACGATTTCGCGCTAAGTACGCTAGAGTCCGAGGTGGCCACCTAGCTCCTAGGGCGATCCGGACTTTCGAAGTTAATACAGTAATGCCACATTTTTAAGCCGAATTCGGAGCAAGATATTTAATATTAATTATATTGAAAGCATTCTGTTTTTCTTTAATTAAGCATTCAAAAAAATAGCTTATTGGAGTAAAACTTTGCTTTTCCTCAAACGTTCGCGTACTTTTTTTGCAAATTGCGAAAATATTTGTAGTCAGTTGTAGTTCTACCAGGTGGCATCTTTTCAAAATTCCAAAACAGAACTAACAAACCAATTCTACACACTATTGCCAATGCATTTATGTTAAAAATCCATGTTCGAGTAGTGCAGGCCCATGTCAGCACAAAGAAAAGCATAGCAATCATTATACCAAAAAATGTAAATGAACCAAATTAGCAGTAGTTTCAGAAGATAATCAGAAAAGCCACATACGTATCGTCTAATCGTGAAATCGGGTCCGATGCGCATCTGAGAAGCCTGCGTTGGAACGTTTATATTATAATATGTTGCCTCCGTAGCTCTTCGATGGCCAAAAGTCTCGCTAAAGTCATAAACCCTCCTCTCTCATCTTAGTTTTTCCGTTTTTGCTTAAAGCATAGCTTTAAACATTTGCTGTGCACATTGGTCTGATTGCTATTTGTTTTGAACTTTTTTTCTCGATAAAAAAAATTAAAAGACAACATTATGGATTTTTCTGATGTCTGTGCGAAAAAACCTGCAAGAAGCAGATTACCCATCTCAAGCCCAATATCCCCTGCTGGCTTTGTGTAGGGGATGCTATTTCCCAAAACAATGGCTTGCACTATAGTTGTGAGGCATGCCGTGCTGTGGAAAACGACATGCGTTCGTTTATGAGGCAGACGCGGAGTGACTTCATGTGGGATCGTGGGCTTTAAAGAGCAATATGATCGGCTCGTAGCCATGGACACTCAGCTCAGCAGTTCAGCTTACGTGCTGGCTGAGTCTCCGAGGCGCAAGAAGTCTACTCCGCGGGACTTGCAAGTGCCGACTGCCTCTCGTCCGCCGGCATCCGAAAAACTTACTCCGACCACTCCGTCAGTGCAGCAGTTGATCACGTTTGTCACTCCAAGGTCAACGATCGGTGCTGGTAAAGCAGGTTCGGGACTCGAACCAATGACTTCGGAGAGTATGCAGGTAGAAATGTCTGTAGCGTATCCAATCAGTCTCGCTCCCACCAGCTAATAGACGTCCTGGACCACCGGATATAGCCATCACAGGTTCCAGACCTGTGGTTCCAATACCGCTGGTGGGAGTCCCACCAAAGCGGAAAGTTTTTGTATCACGGCTTGCCGTGGATGTAAGGATGTAACTGCTTTTATTCAAAGCAAAATAAAAGCCGATGGCTTAAAGATAGAGAAGTTTCATTTCTCTTATGCCAGGGAGATAGCTTCCTTTAAAATAAGCGTCTCCTCGACTCATTTCGCCACCATTTTCCAGCATTTGGTGGTGAAAGAATACAATGATAAGAAGAAGAATAGGCCCCCCATAGCATTTCATAGTAGTCAGAACGGTGCCCCACCTCCACCCACATCATCCCGCTCTACTTCAACCCATCCAAAAAACTAACTTCCTCTCTTCTAGTTACTTACCAGAATGCTAGAGGCTTGCGTAGTTAGCTCAGCACTCTTTTTCTTGAAAGTCTCGCATTCTCGTCCCACGTTATTGTGTTTACGAGACCTGGACAGCCGGATATCCTTAGTTCCGCACATTTGGCAGGTCGGTACACAATTTTTAGAAATGACAGTTCGTCTCGTCGTGGAGGAGGGGTCCTCATTGCAGTGGACTCACACTTTAAGTCGGAAAATTTTATAGTCCAGGCTCAAAAAGACCTGGAATTCTTGTGCGAGTAACTGATTCTCCCAGGCTTTTCCATATTCATTACTTGCTCGTATATTCCACCTTCCTCGGATATTTTAATATACGAGAATCACTTTTCCGCTTTAAAAACACTTTCTTCCTCGCTATCAGATAAAGACCATATGATAATTCTTGGCGATTTAAATTTGCCAGGTACTGTTTGGTCTTAGGTTAACGAGTCTAATAACCTTGTGCCCATGTCACGACATGACTTTATCGACGGCTTGTTGGACCTATCCCTGTCTCAAGTCAACCATGTGATTGTCGATTGCTTGATCTGTGCTTTGTCTAGGATCCGACCATAGCCTTGCTAACCCGAGCCCCTCCGCTTACTATACCTGAAGACTCCTACCATCCAACATTCGAAGTGTCGGTCGATATTGGGCCTACTTAATTGGATCGAACAGGTAGGCTATCTGAACGTGTCCGTTGCTTTCGTAAAGCCGAGTTTACGAAGCTTAATAACCTCATTAGGGATTTTTATTCGTCCGCTCTGTACTTGTGCGCTGACGTTATGAAAGGCAAAAACATATTTTACAATGTAATTGACACACTTTTTGATTCTTGTGTCCCACTTTCTTGTCCGGTTAGATCTGGGAAGCCTCCTTGGTTTACCAAAGAGTTATCCAGTCTAAAAACTTAAAATCAAGACTATATAAAAAATTTCCAGAAGTTGGTTCTCCGACATCTCTCTCTCGCTATGTATTAGCTCGGTCAAATTTCTCCTATCACAGCTACTCTGGTCAGCCGTATCCATACAGTTTACCAAGGTCAAATGACATTTTCAGCCCATTGTTAAATGAAAGTGCACTGCTTCATGATCTTGGACTAGTTAAGTCGGTGTTTTCACCAGGTGCCGACGCTCTGTGTTAACCCCTGCTTAAACTATTCACCCTATCCATTAATTTTTCATGCTTCCCCCCGATCTGGAAGGAATATTTTATTATTCCTCTCCATAAGAAAGGTAGCAAGTCTGATGCTAATAATTATATAGGTATATCTAAGTTATCCGCTATTCCTAAAATGTTTGTCCGTCCTTGCAACATCTCTGCAAATCACTTATATCTCCATCTCAGCACGGATTTATATAGCGACGATCAACAACCACAAATTTATTAGAGTTTACCTTTTTTATCATTAAAGGCTTCCAAGGTAGCTTTCAGATGGATGTTACCTACACTGATTTCAGTAAAGCATTTGACTCTGTAAACCCCTCCCTTCTAGCACAAAAACTTTACCTTTTCGGGTTTCCGCCTAATCTTTTGAGATGGATTTCTTGCTACCTCCGTTCTAGGTCTCAACGAGTCCTCTTCAAAAACTCCTTCTCTTCACATGTTAAGGTTACTTTTGGAGTATCACAGGCCAGCCATCTGGGCCCCCTACTTTTCACACTATTTATTAATGACCTGCCTTCAGTATTAACCGATTCTCGATTACTCATGTGCGGATGATGTTAAACTCTGTGTCCAGTACAAGGACATTTCATTTCACTCTCGCTTGCAATCCGATCTCAATAACTTTCAGTCATGGTGTTGTGAAAATATGTTACACCTAAATGCCTCGAAATGCAAAGTCATGACATTTCATCGATCCAGCCCCATGTTGGCTCCTCACACGGTAGTTCTCTTGAGAGAATTACATTGGTTGATGATCTTGGTGTTAAACTAGACCCCAAGTTAAAGTTTTCTGAACACATTTCCACCATGGTAAATAAGGCCATGGGTTTTATAAAAAGGTGGTCAAAGGAGTTGGACGATCCCTATTTAACGAAGAGTCTCTATAACTCGCTTGTTCGTCCGATTTTAGAGTACGGATCTTGTGTATGGTGCCCCCAGTACAAAGTACACCAGGACCAGTATCAGTCCAGAAAAACTCTCTACCTTATATAATATCCACCACTAATTCCCTTCCTCTTCCTAAATCACTAATACTAACTAGTAATTAGTACTATTTCTTAGCTATCTTTGCATGTTTAGCTCTTGAGTTGTGTTTAGCTCTAATTTTCCTCGAATATTAGTCTAACCTCTATCTTTCCTGCATGTTCGCGATCGGTTCGGTAACACGCGTCGCGCGTCATGCGGCAGCGCCCCCGGTCGGTTGGGTGGTAGGAGGGGCTGCGATTCTAGCCTGGGTTCCGCGCGTAACAGGCTTCGGCTTGGTGTCGCATGGGCCACTTGATGGTGCAGTCATTGCATATCAACGTCCAGTTAAAATGAAAATAAATACCATCCTACATTCGAAGGCCTACTGTTTTGGACCGAACGGGTATGCTATCTGAACGTGTCCGTTGCCTTCGTAAAACCGAGTTTACGAAGCTTAATAACCTCATTAGGAAATTTCGATTGGTCCGCTCTGTACTTGTGCGCTGACGTTATGAAAGGCACAAACATATTTTACAATGTACTCGACACACTTTTTGATTCTTGTGTCCCACTTTCTTGTCCGGTTAGATCTGGGAAGCCTCCTTGGTTTACCAAAGAGTTATCCAGTCTAAAAAACTTAAAATCAAGACTATATAAAAAATTTCCAGAAGTTGGTTCTCCGACATCTCTCTCTCGCTATGTATTAGCTCGGTCAAATTTCTCCTATCACAGCTACTCTGGTCAACCGTATCCATACAGTTTACCAAGGTCAAATGACATTTTCAGCCCCTTGTTAAATGAAAGTGCACTGCTTCATGATCTTGGACTAGTTAAGTCGGTGTTTTCACCAGGTGCCGACGCTCTGTGTTAACCCCTGCTTAAACTATTCACCCTATCCATTAATTTTTCATGCTTCCCCCCGATCTGGAAGGAATATTTTATTATTCCTCTCCATAAGAAAGGTAGCAAGTCTGATGCTAATAATTATATAGGTATATCTAAGTTATCCGCTATTCCTAAAATGTTTGTCCGTCCTTGCAACATCTCTGCAAATCACTTATATCTCCATCTCAGCACGGATTTATAGAGCGACGATCAACAACCACAAATTTATTAGAGTTTACCTTTTTTATCATTAAAGGCTTCCAAGGTAGCTTTCAGATGGATGTTACCTACACTGATTTCAGTAAAGCATTTGACTCTGTAAACCCCTCCCTTCTAGCACAAAAACTTTACCTTTTCGGGTTTCCGCCTAATCTTTTGAGATGGATTTCTTGCTACCTCCGTTCTAGGTCTCAACGAGTCCTCTTCAAAAAACTCCTTCTCTTCACATGTTAAGGTTACTTCTGGAGTATCACAGGCCAGCCATCTGGGCCCCCTACTTTTCACACTATTTATTAATGACCTGCCTTCAGTATTAACCGATTCTCGATTACTCATGTGCGGATGATGTTAAACTCTGTGTCCAGTACAAGGACATTTCATTTCACTCTCGCTTGCAATCTCGATCTCAATAACTTTCAGTCATGGTGTTGTGAAAATATGTTACACCTAAATGCCTCGAAATGCAAAGCCATGATATTTCATCGATCCAGCCCCATGTTGGCTCCTCACACGGTAGTTCTCTTGAGAGAATTACATTGGTTGATGATCTTGGTGTTAAACTAGACCCCAAGTTAAAGTTTTCTGAACACATTTCCACCATGGTAAATAAGGCCATGGGTTTTATAAAAAAGGTGGTCAAAGGAGTTGGACGATCCCTATTTAACGAAGAGTCTCTATAACTCGCTTGTTCGTCCGATTTTAGAGTACGGCTCTTGTGTATGGTGCCCCCAGTACAAAGTACACCAGGACCAGTATCAGTCCAGAAAAACTCTCTACCTTACATAATATCCACCACTAATTCCCTTCCTCTTCCTAAATCACTAATACTAACTAGTAATTAGTACTATTTCTTAGCTATCTTTACATGTTTAGCTCTTGAGTTGTGTTTAGCTCTAATTTTCCTCGAATATTAGTCTAACCTCTATCTTTCCTGCATGTTCGCGATTGGTTTGGTAACACGCGTCGCGCGTCATACGCCAGCGCCCCCGGTCGCTTGGTCGGAAGGAGGGGCTGCGTTTCTAGCCTGGGTTCCGCGTGTAACAGGCTTCGGCTTGGTGTCGCATGGGCCAGACAGAGAAAAAAATAGGTCAGGTTTTCATCTGGTTTTGCAAACAAGGGGAATATTTGTCGAACAGACCCTGCAGGGTCAGTTTCCGTTCTTCATTCAAATGGTCTGTACGTGGGGCTGCTTCTGTATTTTTCACTGCTTCTATTTATTTTTATTTTATTGGAATAATTATTTTATTATTGATCTGAATACAATTTTTATCCGTATAAATAACGGTTTTCAGTCCCTTTAAGCCTCGATGCCTAAAATGGCATCAAATGATTTAAGAATTTAATCGGAATGTGTGTAATATGGTGTGTAATTTTTACATTACCACCCACTGAGATACCTTCAAAAGTATTATCTTTTGGGGTCGGGCTTGTAATTAGGGTTGGTTTGATATAGTTTCGGTTAGATCCGGTATCAAGAAGAATTTTTCAAATCTGTCCGCTCCTCGCTTTGCCTTCGATGTAAGATAGCTAGGATTTGGTTACTCTAACAAATTAATGTCAGTGTATTCTGTTTGTGGGGTGGCGGTAGTGGTGTCATCGTATTGTTCTAGGTATTCTTCTAGAGTCTCATCGAGGTCGTTAGTCGTTTCGTAATTGTTGAATGTTTTTTCTTAGTCCGTTATAGTAATGACATTGCTCTCGATGCTAAAGTTTCTTTGTATCTTTGAGCGTGGGGTCGTTTGCCAACCTCGAAGTTTGGTCGGTTAATGTAATTAATCTGTTTAGCTCTAATGCTAGGAACCACGTCGATGGGTTCTGGTCGTGGAAGCTGTTTTGGAGCCGATGGGTGAGGTGGAGCAACTGTTTGATTCTGATAGTTAAGTCTGTTTTAATATTGAGTTATGGGTTGTTGTTGTGGTGAGTTTTGGTTGTTCTGCATATTTCTATTGTGCCCACTGTGTCCCCACTGTGGTTGTTGACGATAACCTGTATTATTTTGTATTGATTGTCTGGGCATGCGCAGTGGCATTGGTCTTTGCACTGATGGTTGAAAACCGATAGGCTGTGCCCTTGTGTCTGAAAGTTCGGTTTTCAATTTTAAGGCACAAGTGCAAGGCTTTCCGCAGGTCAGATGGTTCTTTCTAAGTCGGCTAATATCAAGGAGACGTGGGAGATCGCCTCTAAGACCTCGGACAAAAGTGTCCAAAGCTTTATCTTGATAGAGCTTAGTCATCAATTGTTCGGTTTCTCGGGGAAGTTCCATACAACCGATCTTGTTTAGAATTAATGACAAATGTTTATAAGCTACTTGATGAAACTCTTCTACCGATTGGTTACTGTTCTGTATTGTTGTCATTTTATATTCTAGAGTGCATAAATCGCGTTTATCTGCATAGTGCAGTGTTAGACACTTTGAAATGGCACTCCAATGTAGCGGAACATTGCATGATTTTAGTGCTATGCCAGCATCGTCCGTTATTTTATTCCTTATGGTGTGTAAAATACCGAAATATTTTGGAATACCTTGTAGGGTCGAATAGTTTCCTAATATTCTATCTACTCCTTTCTTCCAAAAATTAAATTTGGAAGGATCACCCGAAAATTCGCGAAGGCGTTTTACTTCATCTGGGACTCTGTCTAAGTCGGCTAAGTTCACTCGATGTTCTGCTGCAATTACCTGATCTGGTACGGTACGGAAATTCTGGCCTGGATTGTTTAGTTGTCTAAATAAATTTGGTACTTGTTCTTTAATTGCCGATGTAACGACTTGTGCAATGAGAGATACCAAGTCCTCGTTGTTTGCCATATTTCTCTGCTGTTGGTATTTCTGCTGTCTCTGTAATTGTCATCGTTTTTGTCTTGGCAGTTATTCAATGGCTTGGTTGTGCTCTTCTAAATTTAGTACGGGTTGTCTTATTAGATTATTCTGATTTTTTTAAGTTTAAAGTTAAAGTCAAGTTTTGTTAAAAGAAAAACACTCAACTTCGTTGGTTGAACGTTGGTTGAATGTAAAAACTTCGTGTAGAAATAAAATATAAAACCAGAAGGAACGTGTGAGTCGCTTCTAGTCGCGACTCTACTTGTATACCCGTACTCATTCAGTGAGCTTATGATTAACTTTTTAAAACGAAAAGTTAGGTGCTCCCGCACACGTGAAATGCATGACTTTTACGTTTTGAAAACGGCAACAAATTTCTCGCCGAAATGAAAAGTAAACGTGTTTTTATACAACTAAACAAATCTTAATTGCAAAAGGAAAAAAATATATGACTTATTGATGTATTGACATGAATTTGACACCATTAACTGGGCAATTGAGCTTGTGCCCTTTATTTAAATAATTTTTGTAAATTTCGCGCTTAACAGTACAAAGAGTAAACGAATTCATAAAAGTGGATTCCAGAGCGTCGCGAAATGAAAAGTCATACTTTTGCTGAAAAGTAAAACGCAAAGTGAATGTGAAAACCGGAGCCTGCCTGAATATTTTACATTTTTATGCTACATCTGTGTTCGGAGTAGCAGACGTTAATAGTTCTTCAGAAATTTAAATCACATCTCTTATACTGTAAATCGCTTTCTCAGCGCATACCCATACCCACACACTGTATCATTACATTACTTATTGCATTTGCGTCGCCCTGTTCGCGGCAGTCCAAATTATTTGTCGAACGCATCGAATCGTAGTTCACGGCCACGGCCTCAAATCTCGAGCAATAAAAAAATGTTATAAAATATAACAACGGAATCAATTATTTGCAAATGTGGAGTCAGAGTTGCCGAAAAAGCTCAGCAGCTTCCAACATTTTGGTGACCCCGACGTGATCGCCATGGACTTATAGTGCATTAAAATTGTTTAAGCCATTCAATCAAACCAATTTTGAAGGTTTAACGTGTTTTTTGTGGAAAAGTATGGAACCAAAGGTCGTTGTGGCCTACCGTAGCAGTTCTAGCTGCCCGCTATTCGTTTTCGTTTTCTCTTTCACCGTCTCACAGTGGGGCCTCAGCCGCAAAAAGGTGGCAAAAGTCAATGCATTTTTGAACGCTTTGGATAAATCCAATACACGAATTCGATAGAGTATATTCTAAAGCTTTCAAAAATAAAGTTTAAAAAGAATCGGACTTTTAGTTTAGGAGATATGAGCAATAAAAGTTGAAAATTATTTCCGTGTGCAACAATTTATTCAACTTTTAGTGACATACTGCATCTTTCAGGTAGAATAAAAATTGAACTGTGTGAGGTATCATTTTGTTTTTGGTATCATTTACTAGGTGTATTCATTTTTATCAATATTCAATGAAAAACTGCTTTGTTGCACAGACAGTTCTAGAGAAAAACGTACTTTCCAAACCATCTAAATTTTTCTTTGTTTTTCAACTTTGACTTGAATTTAAAAAACTACATATTTGCTTTTCCGAAATATTTTGTATACGGGATCTTTGCATATTTCTTTACCTAAATCAAAGGTCCATACGTGCACCTTTAGGTTTTTTGGTTCTACATCGATAACAGTGACGCTACCTCGCACGAAAAACGGCCAAAAATGGGCTGTCGCAGCTCAAATTCGCATACAAAATCCAAATTTTGACGTTTTTCGTGCGAGGTAGCGTCACTGTTATCGATGTGAAGCCACAAACCCAAAGTGCACCATGGACCTTTGATTTAGGTAAAGAAATATGCAAAGATCCCATACAAAATATTTCGGAAAAGCAAATATGTAGTTTTTTTTAATTCAAGTCAAAGTTGAAAAACAAAGAAAATCAGGTACTAATGTACTAATATACTCAGGTACACTCAATAATTTAACCATTTTTAAGTTTTCTTAATTATGTTGTTAGCTATTAATCCATTTGAAGGTAGGGCTTTTTAACTTCGACCTACCTTTTTCAAAGTTTTTATACCCGTACTCAAAAAGAGTTACGGGGTATACTGTATTTGTGGTAAAAGTGGATGTGTGTAACGCAGAGAAGGAAAATTTTCCGACCCCATAAAGTATATATATTCTTGATCAGCATCAATAGCCGAGTCTCTGTCTGTCTGTCTGTCCGTCTGTCCGTCTGTCTGTCTTGATGAGCGCCTAGATCTCAGAGACTATAAGAGTTAGAGCAAGAAAATTTTGTTTCGAGACTCATGTGATATCACACTGCTACGAGTGTATTTAAAAATTCGCCCTGCCCCCTTCCGCCCTCTCAAAGGACGAAAATCTGTGTCATCCACAATTTTAAACATACGATAAAACTAAAAACGCAGTATCGTAGAGAATGACCATATCTATCAGATTGCCGAATCTGAATCAGATCGGATAATTATTGTGGCCAGAATGAAGAAATTAATTTTCAGTTGCTTCCCCCACCTCCTCTGGCGATGCTGACGATATTCATTCTCTGTCTCGCTCGCACACACTCTGCCCTGTGCAATGCGCGAGCAACCCCTAGCGGAGGAGATGTAGAATCTAAATGGTAGATGTAGAATATTTGTTCTAGGTGTATTATCTACATTTTACAAGTAGATGTAGTTAACAAATGTAGCAAAAAAATGTAAAATATAAAATTTTTAAAATTTTGTTTAAATTTCAATTATAAGCTCACAAGTTTATATACTGACTGAGTACGGGTATAAAAGTAGAGTCGCGTTTAAAAGCGACTCACGTTCCTTCTCGTTTAGCATTGCATATGCAGGATGGCCGTTATATTTGATCTGAATTTGACTGTTTTTTAACCTGCTTTTTATTTTGCCAAAGGGTGGTATATGCAAATGTATATATATTGCAGTCCTTTTTTGGATGATTCATTAATTGAAGAGGAAAATTTTAAATATGGCATTTCCCCATTGCATGCCAGAATAAGATGTATGGAGTTAATTTTAAAACTTGCATTTACCATCCCGCGAACGGAAGAATCTTTTGACGATAGCATGCCAGCCAAAGAGAAACATAAACACAGGAAAAAAATGATTCAAGACGAATTCTTTGCGAAACTTGGACTGAGGGTCGACTGCCCCAAATATGGATACGGGAGCACAAACGATGGAAACTCATCCCGGAAAGTCTTTAAGGAACACGAAATTACAGCAAAAATAACTGGAGTGGATGAAGGCATTATCCAAAGATTGGCTGTAATTTTGAATATTTTAAACTGAAAGGACAAAATTAACACACGCAAATTTGGTGAATATGCCTCGAAGACTGCAGAGTTGTTATTTGAAAAGTATCCAGAAAAGAAGCTTACTCCAACGCTTCATAAAATTTTGGCACACGGTCAAATTTTAATAGAACATCAGAGCCTTCCAATTGGAGAGATGTCAGAGGAGGCCCAGGAAACGAGAAACAAGGATTCCAAGAAATTTAGGTACATGAATACTTGTAAGATATCACGAACAAGGCAAAACCAGGATCTTTTCAACATGTTGGCAGCCTCTTCAGATCCATTTATTTCATCTATTAGACATGTGAAATCCAAAAAAGAATTAGAAAATATTTATTCAGAAATGTTAAGATTATTGGATATTCCTAACGATCCATCGGAAATATATGCATGTTTTATAGTAAACCAAAAATAAGAACAATTAAAAATTTTTTTTCTTTTTTTTGTAAATTCTGTTTAAGTTAAAAAATATAGGTAAAATAAATTTTTATAGGATTATAAGCCATTGAAAATTCTTTATCGATCCGAAAAACTTGTAATTTAATATTTTGCATAGGAAAATATGCACTGGTAACAAAGTTCAACTTTGGCTATTTATTGTAAAGCTTCTAGATATTGTAGCACCATGTACTTTTGAAGACAAAATTCTGAAAGTTTTTTCTTTTAAACGCAATTTATTTCATGAAGATATCGTTCGGAAGTTATTAATTTAGCAAGCTGAAATGGCCAAAGGCCCCACTGTGCGTCGCTTCGTGGCTTTTACCGGTGCATACATTTCGCATATAACAAGTGCCGAAAAATTGAACGCAAAAGGGGTTTGAACTCGTTTGAACTCGCGCGTTGCATAATCATATTTAACTGTGATCGACTAGAACCCTCCGCGTGACCGTTTTCTATAGCCGAAACCATGGGCAAGAGAAAGAATAGCAAAAAGATTGGATGGTTTGCTATTGTGAGGTCCTATTCCAGGCTGAGGTATGCTTCAGTCCAGTCCAGAGTCCCGAATCACAAGACAATTCGTAATTCGCGAGGATCTTTAGAGGTGGATCAGCAACTCTGCCAAATGCTGAAATAGAATGATGAACCAAGACACAACACTTTGATTTTGAATGATTAGGTTTTTATTGTATTTTTCTCTCGAGGCCGTGTTTAGATATAATTTTATGTTCCGCGGGGTTTACTTTGGGTGTTGACTGCCGGCCGACTGCCCTTCTTCCATGTCAGGCAGTGCCTTTTATGGATAAAGGCAGCCATCGATCTTTCCCACGGATACCTTACATAAGTTCTTAATGGTAATGACAATGATATATATATTCTTTAATTCTAAGTAAATTGTAAGCGGCCGATTGGTCGGTAACAGAGGGTTACCTAACCATCAGCCCTCTAGACAGTGTCCAATCACCAGGTAAGGTGATCGCTGTGCACCGGTACCGTGGGAAAGGAATGTCATTTTGTCCAGAATATTCATTTATTTAATATTATTTCGGGTGCTTATCTCGTAAGCAGGTCTCCTGTTTTTTGGTAGGTGTTTAGTTTCGTTGCTTGTTGCTGTCTGCACCTGGGAGTACCTGGCTGCGTCGTCTGCTTGTGACGAACCGTGGGAACCATGGTCGTCGGTCCCGAACTGCCTATGGTATTTCCCGTGGTGTCGCCGGGGGTCCTATCCTGGGGGAACGAGTACGTCCACCGCTGATAGGTGGACTCTCGTCACCCTGAGTCCCCAGGATGTCCGCGTGTAGATATACTTCTCAAATTCCCTGAAGACGCGCCGTGCGTACGGCTCGTCTTCTTTGGGGTCGTCCATCGGGCCGGGATGTGGTTTTTGTCTCCAACATCCCTGGGGCCGTTGGACTGGGGGCCTGCGGGTGAACGCGGGGGGCTGTCCTGCCGCGGTGGTGCTGGTCCTGAGGCCGGTGGCCACTCTTCCGGGCTGGATGGCTTTGGTGCGTAGGATGGTGTGCTCGGCTGTGGGGAGAAGCTATCCGTCCTCTGCCTCGGTGGGGGCGACCAGAGGTTCTCCCGCCGGAACCGTGTCGTCCCGGGGCCGGAGTTTTGGGACTCCTCCGAGTCGCTGTGGTCGTCTGACTCGGAGTTCGACGACGTATCGTGAGTTTTCCTGTTGGCGTCCTCCTCGTCGGTCGAAATTTCGATGGTGTTTCCTTCTTCGTTGTTCATGATTCTTGGTTGGTGGAATGATACTGATTGGAGCCGCTGTTCTGCTTCCAGTCGATACCTCGGTATTGTGCCGGCCGTTCATGGAGCGGCGGGCAGAAACCGTGGTCAGCGATTTTGCTGTTCCTACTGTTTCGCCAGGGGTGCGATTCGTGTTCCCGGGCCTGGTGGTCGAGGCGCTGGCCCTACTCGGATGGCCACGTCTGGCTGTCTTCGAGTAGCTTGGGGCTGCACTGGGCCGGTGGAGTTGGGTTCGCCTGTTGTGGTATCGTTGCCGCGGTATATTTGTTTCCGGCCTCTAGGTCTTGAAGAGTGGCGCTGTCTCTGTCTGGGATTCCTGGTCGGCGGAGTAAGACCCAGATTACTACACCGAGGAGACAGATGACGCCGGCCACGAGGAGGTATGTGGTGGTGTTCTTCCCCGTCAGAAGTTCTTGTACGTGTCCGATGTGCTGGAGGTTTTTAAGACTGAGTTCCCTCAAGAAGGGTAAACTCAGTCGTTCCCGATGCGACGTGATATTTACCTGTGTCATTGCTGACACCACTGCTTTCCGTTTTGAATCTCCTAAGTGGTTTACGTACCACGTTCCATTTAGTGCGACTCGGTGCGAGTACGTCACTAAAGACGTCCCAGAGATCGTTTGGGAGGCGCCTGTCTCTTCAGTCACGGTCATCTGTGCATCATTTATGATGATCGTCCCGTGGTCCACGGGACTGATGGCATCTAGGTGCCCTGACAAGGTCGCGCAATGTGCGACCGACCCCACAACCACAGGTGGTTCCTTTTAGTTCCCGACAGAAAGTTGCGCCGACGCACAGTGGGGCCTTTGGTCATTTCAGCTTGCTAAATTAATAACTTCCGAACGAATCAAGATATCTTCATGAAATAAATTGCGCTTAAAAGAAAAAACTTTCAGAATTTAGTCTGCAAAAGAACATGGTGCTACAATATCTAGAAGCTTTACAATAAATAGCCAAAGTTGAACTTTGTTACCAGTGCATATTTTCCTATGCAAAATGATAAATTCCAAGTTTTTCGGATCGATAAATAATTTTTAATGGCCTATTATACTATAAAAAGTTATTTTAAATTTAATTTTTAACTTAAACCGAATTTACAAAAAAAATTTTTTTTAATTGTTTTTATTTTTGGTTTACTATAAAACATGCATCTATTTCCGATGGATCGTTAGGAATATCCAATAATCTTAACATTTTTGAAGAATAAATACTTTCTAATTCTTTTTTCGATTTCACATGTCTAATTGATGAAATAAATGGATCTGAAGAGGCTGCCAACATGTTGAAAAGATCCTGATTTTGCCTTGTTCGTGATATTTTACAAGTATTCATGTACCTGAATTTCTTGTAATCCTTGTTTCTCGTTTCCTGGGCCTCCTCTGACATCTCTCCTATTGGAAGGCTCTGATGTTCTATTAAAATTTGACCGTGTGCCAAAATTTTATGAAGCGTTGGAGTAAGCTTCTTTTCTGGATACTTTTCAAATAACAACTCTGCAGTCTTCGAGGCATATTCGCCAAATTTTCGGGTGTTAATTTTGTCCTTGCAGTTTAAAATATTTAAAATTACAGCCAATCTTTGGATAATGCCTTCATCCACTCCAGTTATTTTTGCTGTAATTTCGTGTTCCTTAAAGAATTTCCGGGATGAGTTTCCATCGTTTGTGTTCCCGTATCCATATTTGGGGCAGTCGACCCTCAGTCCAAGTCTCGAAAAGAATTCGTCTTGAATCATTTTTTTCCTGTGTTTATGTTTCTCTTTGGCTGGCATGCTATCGTCAAAAGATTCTTCCGTTCGCGGGATGGTATATGCAAGTTTTAAAATAAACTCCATACATCTTATTCTTGCATGCAATGGGGAAATGCCATATTCCAAATTTTCCTCTTCAATTAAGGAATCATCCAAGTTTTGAAAGTCCTTCTGTGTTTTTTACCAAAAAGCGCATGTCAAGGTCGATTTCGTATTTGTTAGTTCGTTTAGAACTTTTCCATCGATCATAGTCAGGGCAAATTCATAGTTAACAGTAATAGTTGGACCATCCTTGAAATCCAATAATCCTGGTTTTATATTTTTAATCTGATTCTTAATATCAGTCACTGTGGACTTTATCAATTCAGAAGATTCCTTGTCGTATTTAAATAATATAGGGCGGCAGTAGTGAGCAGACGAAGGTCGGGGATTTTTCCAATGTTCTGAAGTATCCGATTTTAGCCTCAGGGGGACAAGAGAAGCCATAAACATGTTGGCATCTGTAATGGATTTATCTTCCGTTTCTATTATTTGCTTATATGCACTTTGTCCTGAAGATCCATCACATCCCCACTTGCTGATCAATGTGAGATTTTGCGGAAGATTCTCAATCTGATGGTCAGGTAAACTTTCAATGAGCCTTTTCGCAGTGTGGTCCACCAGGTCTTGAAGTTTTACTTCTGCTGATACCTCCGTCACATGTGGAGTCGGTCCTGCCTTCTTTTTAGCTTCTCCAATTTTTTTATATCCTGGCAGAACATCGACATTATGCTGCTTCAAGGAATGTCGCAATATTGAATATTTGTCCTTAGACATTCCCAAATCGATAAACAATGCCAAAGCCTCTTCAACGGTGTACGGCCTTGGTTGTGAATTTGGCGGAGTGACGATGCTCTTGTTTATCCTTTCAAGTCTAATGGGGCTTGCCTGCAAAACAGCTTTTGTGATATGTGACCTCTTGTTTTCCTTGTCGTTCATATATTTGATTGACAGCGCCTCCGATAAGTGATCCGTAGCTATATGACATGTTGCATCTGAAAGTTTTCTCTTTCTTGTATAAGCTGAACAGTCTTCCAGGGTTTTAATTGGTCTTCCTGAGCATCGTCCTGTGGACGTGGAGGGTCCATCATCTAGCATCTGCTTTCCAACTAACCAGGTTGCGTTTCTGCTATTGAACCATGTAGTATTACGATGTGAGATCTTCCATTTAGCGTCAATTCTAGCATATACAAGATTAATATTATGTATTATACTTGTATGCTTCTCCGGGTTGTCCGATTCTATATTTAATTCAACGAGAACAGCTTCCTTAAATTCCTTGAAGTTGTTTGAAGTTCTAAATGTCTCAAACAATTTTATATTTTCCATCGCCATTTTCACTGTTTATACACAACTTAATGGTTTAAAAGTCAAAATATAACTATGGACCTATACAAAAAAGGACTGCAATATATATACATATGCATATACCACCCTTTGCCAAAATAAAAAGCAGGTTAAAAAACTTGGTCAAATTCAGGTCAATTGTAACGGCCAACCTGCATATGCAATGCCACAAAAACTTTTGAAAAAGGTAGGTCGAAGTTAAAAAGACTTACCTGCAAATGGATTAATAGCTAACTACATAATTTAGGTAGCGAAAACTTAAAAATGGTTAAATTATTGAGTGTACCTGAGTATATAGTTTCATTAGTACATTAGTACCTGATTTTTTTGGTTTTTCAACTTTGACCTGAATTTAAAAAAAACTACATTTTTGTATTACCGAAATATTTTGTATACCGGATCATTGCATATTTCTTTACCTGAATCAAAGGTCGATACGTGCAGTCTTGGGTTTTGTGGCTCCTACATCGATAACAGTGACGCTACCTCGCACGAAAAACGTCAAAATTTGGACTTTGTATGGGAATTTGAGCTGCGACAGCCCATTTTTGGCCGTTTTTCAAGACTGCGATGTAGCTCGTATCACTTTGATTCAGGTAAAGAAATATGCAATGATCCCGTATACAAAATATTTCGGAAAAGAAAAATGTAGTTTTTTTAAATTCAAGTCAAAGTTGAAAAACAAAGAAAAATTTAGATGGTTTGGAAAGTACGTTTTTCTCTAGAACTAGAACTTCTCTAGAACTGTGCGTCGCGACGGTGGCTTCGCAGTTGCCAATGTTGACGGCCTGCGTGTAGCACTCTGCAACGATGTTCCCTTCACCGAAGTCCAGTATCTTTCTTTGGCGTTGTACCGGGAATATCAGCAGCTTATGGCAGGTTCGTTTAGGCTGTGGGATGATTGCATCACCGTCCACTATGGGGATGTAGTCGGCCTTCGTGTAGTCATGTAATTTGACTAGCGCCTGGGCCGACGTGATCAAGGTGAAGAGAATTAGTGTGGTGTCCATATTATTTTGGCAGTGGATGGAGTTGTTGACGGTATTTTGGCGGGAGCGTTGAATTACCGTGGGATAGCTGTAGAATCGTCTTTCGATCGAATGAAGAGTGTACTGATTGGTTCCGCGGAGAACTTTGATATTTATATCGTCTTCCCTTTCTGGATGGCGATGGTACGGCTATGTACGGGCCTTTGTTCCGAGCCGGGCTCAGGTTTCGCTTTAGTCTGCTGATTAATATTTTCGCAGGTTATTGGCTGGATTGTGTTGCTTGCATTTTCCTGCCGTTCGCTGGCACGTGTGCTGAGTCTTCGGTTTTTCTTGTCTGTTGGCCGCGCGTGTGTTGAGGTTTTAGTTATTCCTTATTTTCGTCTTTTACTGTCCCCAAATTTGGTGTATGTTGGCGGCGCGTGTGCTGCGTTTTCGTTTTTTTGGGTGTTTATTTATTTATTTATATATTCGCCAACAGATTTAAAATCCTTAACTGGCTAAACTAACTTAACTCTAACTTACATTATACAAAAAACAAAATATAACAAATCAAACATGAAATAGAAAAAAATCGGAAAGTATCAGTCTGACGGCTCCTTTCCCCTGACAAAAGTCAAACCGCATCCCTGCTGGCAGCGCATTATGTTGACGGAGAACCCTGGAGATGGGCTCATTATTGCCATAGTTGGTCCGATGCCGATCAATCACAAAAGGTGCATGTATTCTTAGGCTCCTGGCAGGCGCACTAAAGCCTATCCCAAGCAAGTCTGGGCAATCAATATTATTAACTATTAGGTCATACAGAAATATCTGTGCCGCGATAATCCTTCGATCCTCGAGAGAGGAGAGGTGCACGAGACGACATCTGCGCTCATACGACGGAAGGGGGAGAGAAAAGTTCAAGGGCTGGAGCGCAAACTTCAGAAACTTTCTTTGCAGTCTCTCGATACGTGCAATTTGCACGACTCCGGAGGGGCTCCAAACAACGGAAGCGTATTCGAGCCGTGACCGTACAAGGAACGAGTACAGACATAGCCTCGTATATGGGTCTCTGAACTGGGATGCATTGCGCTTAACAAAGCCGAACATAGCGTAGGCCTTTGGCAGAATAAAATTCAGATGCTCAATAAAGAGACGTTTTGAGTCGAACAAGACCCCTAGGTCAAGTATCTCCGTCTGCTTTAAGAGCGGTTGGCCATCTATTGTATATGAGGCCAGCACATTGAAGATACTCTTGCTAAAAGAGACAGAGGAATATTTGCTAATGTTGTGAGGGAGCGAGTTAAGTCTGCACTAGTCCGCTGCAGCTGGATACTGTCGCCTACGGTTTTGACAGCACGAAAAATTTTCAAGTCATCAGCAAAGAGCAGATACTCAGAGTTTTGAATGCTGAGACAAATGTCATTGATAAATATTAAGAACAGCAGGGGACCAAGTGCACTTCCCTGAGGAAGGCCGGAAGTAGCCACATATGGGTCCGAACGCTTTCCATTTATCAAGACTACAAACTCCCGTCTTTCAAGGTAAGAACTAAACCAACCGAGCAGGCAAGAATGAAACCCTAGTTGATATAGCTTGGCTATCAGGGCACTGTGAGAAACTTTATCAAAGGCCTTGGCAAAGTCAGTATACACAGCGTCAACTTGAGTGTGCAACTCAAAGGCACGAGTGCAAAAATTACTAAACGTGACAAGATTAGTGGTCGTGGATCTACCCGCCATAAACCCGTGTTGATTTGGGCTGATTTAAGATTTTATGAAGAAAGTGATCTTTTTGGCTAGGATTCGCTCAAAAAGCTTCGACACATTACTAAGTTTAGCACTTGGTCTATAATTGAAGATTTCACTCTTAGCACCTTTTTTAAAAATTGGCGTAATCGTGGCAGCCTTCCACCTCTCACAGAAACGACCCGTGGTAAGAGACATTGTGAAAAGTATTTTGAGAGGATCACAAAGAGCAACACCACAGTTGCGAAGAAGGAAGGGAGAAATGCCATCACTGTCGGGCTTAGCAGAATTGTCAAAATCGGATATAGCCTCCAAGATGTCAGCGTCAGATATAGCCAGTTCCCCAATATTAACCACCGAAGGGATGGAATTCAGTATAACTGAGTCATTCCAAGCTGCATAAGGTTCAAAGTTTGAACTGAAAAAAGAAGCAAAAAAATTAGCTATGCCACCATCAGTAGTTGCGGTCGAATTACCTAAGCTCATAGCAGACGGAAGTGAGCTTGTCGATCTTTTGGAGCTTACGAAGCGCCAAAACGACCTGGGATTGATTTTAAGACCCCTCTCAACGTCAGAAATGTACTGATTATATAAAAATTTACTAAGAAAAGTAAACTCGCGCTTATGCTGCACATACCTCGCCCAGTCAACAGGGTCACGCGTCCTACCAAAACGTTTATAGAATTTGTTACGTAGATTTTTATATCTCCCTAGACCCTTGGTATACCATGGTAGCCTATAGGAGCCATGCACTCTTTTGGAAGCATTACTTTCAATAATTTGACGAATAGTAGTTACGAAACTGCAATAAGAAGCGTCAGCCACAGGATGCGATAGAACAGAAGCCCAGTTTATGTTCGACAATTCATCCCAAATAACATTCAGACCTATATCAGTAAAGAAATATTCAGAAAATCGTTCCGCCCAGGGCGAATACCGATGGAATTTGGCCGAAACTACCAACGGCATATGATGCATGTCGCATTCTGCAATAGGCAGTTCGCAGCATGTAACACAGCTATCGGTGTCCGAACTAACAAAGACTAATTCTAGTATCCTATTTAACCTATTGAATACATTATTGACTTGGGATAGGCCCATACTAAAGCAGTCATCTATAAAAATAATTTCTTGCGGAAAGTGCACATTGCTCGGCATCATAGCCGACGATTGAGGATCGGCGGTCCATTACAGCGAGCCCAGATTAAAGTCGCCAACAACGCAGAGCTGCTGACCGTCTCGAAGATTATTATATACATTAACAATGTTATGCGTGTGCGCTTTGTAGATTTCATACCCACTCTTTGGTGGTATATACGATGCGCATATATATAGTCTCTGACTGACTGGCCACCGACACCCCAATCTGATCCAAGAGAAAGTCGTCTTCAAGCAGACGACCCGGATCACAGCGCAGGGTGCGTCCAACAGCCACAACGACCCCACCTCCTCTGCAGCGCTTCGTTTTGGACCAGTCTCTGTCCTTACGAAACACCTGGAAAAGGTTGGGATCGAAATACTCGTTGTCGAAGAAATTTGAGTTGAGCCAAGTTTCAACCAATATGATGATATCGAAGTCGCACGTAGAGGTTGCCAAATAGACAGCCTGGGCCTTGGTGCGCATACCAGCTATATTTTGGAAATATATGCGTAGGGATTTAGCACCGTCCATCGGCACGGTCGCAGACACTGTCGATGTCGTCCGGCCAGCGGGCACGGGGGGAGGCTTCAGAGCAGGCAATTCCCACTGAGCCACAGGGGCATGTGAAGTCTGCAAAGTCGTCGCCGTGCGAAACAGCAGCCCATCACCATCATCCAAAAGATTAAGCGGGCACGCGACAGGGAGATTCAATTTTGTCAATAGCGCTGATAGTGACGCCGAAGAGAGTGCTCCACTAAAGAGCGAACGCCGGGCTGCTGACCTTCCCCAAGTGTCGAGGGCAGCGCCGACGCAAGCATAGCACACGAAGCAATGTAATAGCGTTATTTGTTGAGATGATGATGCTGGAGAGAGTGAGATCCGAAAGAGAGCGGCAGCAAGAGCAGCGCCATCCGAACCAGCAGCAGCCGAGCGAATGTCGCACAAAGCGCAGCGCGATAAGAACTTATGTTGTTGCTAGTCGAAGAGGAATTCCAAAAATGCTCCAACGGGCGGTTCCTCATCCTCATAGCAGAGACGCGAATAAGTGCAGGTAGAATAGTTTTTGGAGAAGCGGCGATCATGAACCCAGAGGAGCCGCTCACTGGGGGTTTTTTGACGTGGACGGAACTGGACCTTCCTGGGTGGGCGTGGACGTCCGCAACGGTACCATACCTCGTAGATCAACTGCAGTCAAATCAGCTTCCGGCCTCTTCCGATGCACAAAACGGGAAACCCTTACTGATGCAGGCCAGAACTTGCCATCATAGACAGCAGAGAAGAATGCTTCAGGGATCCCAAGTTTGAAGTTGACATACTTCAACGCAGATAAATCGGCATCTCGCTTGACCAGCTTCGCACAAGAAATTTTTGATTCCGGCACCTTAAGTTTTTCGGCAACAAATTTGACCACCGCCTCTGGTTCAGTTGCGGATGAAAATTTCCCGATATGCAAGTATTGCTCGGAGCAATACCAACAAAACGCTTTGGGTTTTTGTTTCTATTTTTCCTCTCCTTTCTCCTGACTGTGAAAAAGTCATCCAATTCAGACGGGAGAGTAGCAGCTGATTCTGGTTCAGTGACCGCGGAGGCGGCCACTAACCTCGGAGACATCCAATCAGCCGTTGGCAAGGGCTTACTAGTCTCCTTCCTTGGAGGCTTCACCCGCTTGTCAGGAAGTGCCTGAAAGTCCAACTTTAGATCTCGATACAGGCCTTCGAGCTTCAGAACCTTTTCATTAATCTCGTCAATTTTTGAATGCGAGTCATTTGCAACCACACAGTAATCACATTGCCATAGCAAGTTAGGCAGATTTACTAAAAGTTTAACAGCATCTGAATGCAGGTCAGCACCGAACAGCATCAAAACAACGAAGCTGCGCGGCAGTGACGTCCGAATTGCATTCCGAGCAATGATGAAGCGACATAGCGAAAAACACGTCCGAACGTAGTGAGAGTGATCACTCTCCGTCCCCGTCATTGGAGAGTTTTGTTTTCTTAGGTTTTTGCTGTGGCAAGAATTGGTTATATAAACTTGGCCAGCGCATTTCCGTTAATTGACCGCTCATGTGCTGAGTTCTGGGTTTTCTTTGCCTGTTGGCCGCGCGTGTGTTGAGGTTTTAGTTATTATTTGTGTATTCTATATTTTGTTGCTGGCTCTCGTGATTTCGATGATTCTGGAGGGCCCGCTACCAAATAATTGGGGAAGTGTCGCGGCTAGGCAGATTGTGGAGGGTTAGTGGTAGTGTTTGCCTCTTCGGTGGTATCGCTATCCTCATGAAATTCCTTCAAGTCATTGATGTTGGCGACCTTTGTTTTTCGGCTGCCTGAATGTTGTAATTTTACAATATTTGGTGAAGTAAATCCTTTGACTCTGTAAGGTCCATCGTATTTTGGTGCTAACTTAGCGGCGAATCCGTCGGCCGCGTTGGAAAGGTGGTGTTGTCGTAGGAGTACTAGCGACCCGATCGTGGGGCACCATTGCCGGCGGCGGAGATTGTAGTGTCTTCCTTGTTCAATACAAGCCCTTTGGATGTTGTTTCTGACAATCGTGAATACTTCGCTGAGTTTGGTTGCCTTCCTGTGCCTGTCGTAACTTCGTCATAAAGTGCTCCAGGCAAGCGGGGCTCTCTTCCATGTAGTAGGAAAGCTGGGCTAAATCCCGTTGTTTCAGAGATGCTAGAATTCACTGCGAGTGATATTTCCGGTATTAGTTCATCCCAGGTGTTTTGGCTATCTCCTACGAATTGAGCAATCATGGTTTTCACCGTCCTATTGGCGCGTTCCGTGGGATTTTTTTGAGGGCAGTACGGCGCGGTGTGTTATAGATCCACTCCTGCAGTCCGCAGAAATGATCGAAACGACCGGCTCGTAAACTGTGTGCCGTTGTCGCATACAAATCGTTTTGGCACTCCAAAATGACTCAGTATGCGTTCCCGAAAGGCCAGTTCGAGGGTAGCGGTGGTGGCCTTTTTTAGAGGTACACATTCGACCCACTTTGTGAAAGTGTCAAAGAAGACGAGTAGCATCGTGTTTCCTTTCTTTGATCGAGGCAGTGGTCCAACGAAGTCCGCGCATAGGGTGGCAAATGGTTCTTCGGCTTTGCGAGTGAGAATCTGACCCACAGGCTTGCGTTGTTGAGCTTTGAACTTCTGGCAGCTTATGCAGTCACGGACATATTTCCTCACGTCCCGGTAGAAGCCGGGCCAAAAGTAGCGTTGGGATATTCGAGTGATGGTTTTTCTGACTCCTAGGTGGCCGGCTGTGGGTTCATCGTGGCATTCGTGGAGGATTCTAGCTCGTTGATCTTTGGGTACGCAGAGTTTCCTGGCTCCTGTCTGTCTTCTCCTCTCCGACTCGTGAGAGTGTTCCAAATGGCTGCCTGGATAGGGCATCTGCAACTACGTTCTGTTTGCCGGCTCGATAGTGCCCGTCATATTGGTATTGCTGAAGCTTGAGGGCCCATCTTGCCACCCTGCCGTATGGGCTATCGATTGTATTTAGCCATTTGAGGGCGAGATGATCGGTGATGACATCGAACCGGTATCCTTCCAGGTAACAGCGTAGCTTTTGAATGGCCCAAATGACCGCCAGGCATTCCTTGTCGGTGGCGGAGTAGTTTTCTTCCGCCTGGTTTAGTCGTCGGCTAACATATGCTATGACTCGTTCCTTGCCTTCGATTTCTTGGGTGAGAACTGCGCCCACTCCTAGGTTGCTCGCGTCTGTTTGTAGCGAGAACTTGGCGTTAAAATCGGGACACGCAGGGACTGGCGCTGTCGTGAGAAGTTCCTTCAGTAGATCAAAAGCAGTCTGTTGTACTTCGGTCCATATCCATGGCTGTCCATTCTTGAGTAGGCAAGACATTGGTTGCACTACTGTGGCGAAGTTTGGTACAAACCTCCTATACAAGGATGCCATTCCGATGCATTGCTGTAGTTCTCTCAGGTTTGTTGGGGGCCTGAGTTCCTTGACGGCGGAAATTTTATCGGGATCGGTTTGGATGCCTTCTTCGCTGATTACATGGCCCAGATATTTGATCGGGCTTTGGAAGAAAGTGCATTTTTCGGGATTTATGCGTAGATTAGCTTTGCGTAGTCGACAAAAAAAACCACTTCTAGGTTGTGTAGGTGCTCGTGAAAATCTCGGCCAACGACGACAATGTCATCTAGGTAAGCGAAGGCGTAGGGCTCCATGTCGGCACCACTTGTGGTGTGATGTCGGGTGGCCAGGGACCCGGAGCTGGTTCGGATTCGTCTTCATTTGTGTTGGTAATCTCGGGGTCAAAGCGTGGGTTTGGGCCTTCTGGTAGGATGGTGGTGTCGTACGCACTGGGTGGCTCCATCCTACGGGGGAACTCGCTTATGTTGGCCACAATGGGTGTGGCTCCTACCATGGGTATGATGTTTTGGTAGGCTTGGCGAAATACTCATGTTGGGTTGCATCCAGATTGCTGTATGAACAGACGGGTCTCGACAATGCCTTTGTTGTCGGACCAACGACTTGTTCGGGCGACAAAGATTTCGGACCTGACCCCAGGCATGGCTTGGTGCATGGTGTTAGGGGTCACGTCTATACGCGAAAGGTACGCCAGTGAGTTGGCGAAGATCTGTAAGTTGTCGGTCATGGATGCGGAAGGGCTGCAGTTGGTGTTTCGGGGGGTTGTTGTTCTGGTTTCCGGGCGCTGGCTGAGAGCCTCTGTGGATATCAGTTTAATTATAGGCCCCGACCAGCGTGGGGTTAGCGTGGCTGTTTCCCGTGTTGCTGGGCTGTCGCACTGCTGCGGCTGTCGTGGTCGTGGTTCTGGTTCAGGGCTGGTTGTCGTCTCGGGGAGTGTCTTTGTGTTCATTTTCTCCTTTGAGGAAAGGGTACTTACATGCTCTGATGCGGGTCTTGGACCTGGGCTTCCTGTGTCGAGCGCCGGGTTCCAGAGTGTTAGTGCTTGTCTCGTATGTGAGCTTGTCGTCATGTTTTTGGGGTATGTGTCCCCTGTGGTTGGCCTAGGACGCGGATGCTCCATTATGACAGCGGGACTTGTTTTCCCGGTTGCTTGTTCGTTGTTTCTTGAAGTCGGCCTTGGATTCGTATTTTCCGTTGTGGGCCGGTGCTTTGCCGTTGCTGGGGCTGGGTTAGGTGTCGTATTTTTCGTGGCGATTTTGGTTTCTGTATTCCTTGGGGTAGGTCGTGGTCGGTTGTTTGCTGTGGTTGTTATGGGTGTCATGTTTGCGCTGTTGTGTGCCAAGGTCGTTGGGATAGTTTGCGGACGTATGATGGCTGCTGTTGGTGTTGGTTTCGAGTGTCGAGGTTCGTTGCCTTGTACGCTGGTGGTGAGAACGGTGTGGATAGGTGGGGTAGGGCACTGCTCTCGTAATTGAAGAAGTGTAGTACCGCACTGGATTGTTGTTCCAATGGCACATAAGAAGTCCATACCGACGATAACTTGATCCAACATGTTGGGTAAGACCAGGAGGGGTATTTGAACCTCTCGTTGATCCAGCTTGATGTGCGCCAGTAGAGTCTGTGTGATCTCTCTGACCGAGCCGTCGGCCAGGCGTATGCGGGTGCATGTATCTTTCAAGTTGGTGTTGTTGCTTAGTTGTCGGGCGAGGTTTGCAGTTATGAAGCTTCGGGAGGCCCCTGTGTCGACGGTGGCTTCTGTTACATGCCCTCCTATGGTCACCATTGCCACTATCCGGTTCTCGTTCGTGTGTAGTGGATTTTTTATTCGTGGGTCGTTCCCGGCTGATCCCGTGTCAGTTGAGGACGCGAGTCGTTTCCCGACGTGTCCCTGCGTCAGCATTCGATGGTCCGTGTGCCGCGCTTGCCACATTCCCAGCAGAATAGGATCGAGGGATTATTACAGTTGTAAGCGGCATGGCCGGATTCACCACACCGGCGACAGGCTGTGCGTGGGTTGGTGATTGGGGTGGTGATCATGCGGTGCGAGACATCTTGACTATTGGTGTCGGCTGAGTTTGCTGGCTGGTTCCTCGGTGCTTCGGTTGAGTCCCAATGGGGCTTCCGAAATGGTGTCCGATTGGAGTCGCCGTTCCTCTGCTCCGTAGCCGGCCTGGTGTGCCTTGGTGTATGTCGCGGGGGCGCGAGAGTGGTCGGGATGTCCCGTCCCTTGATGCTTTCGAGCTCCGTGGCCAGCAGTGTTAGCTGTGATAAACTTTGCAGCTCATGTCGGCGCACATACATTTGGTATGCGGGCAGGGCATTGTCATAAATTCGGTTTAGTTCCTTGGTTGCGTCGTAGCCAGCGTGGTGCATGAGTAGCCGTATCTCGATGAGGTAATCTTTGAACAACTCACCCACCGCTTGTTTGCGGGCTCGTATCTGGTCTTCTAGTTGTTCAAAATACCTTGGTGGCAAGAAGAACGTTAAGAATTCCTGTCGGAAATTTTCACATGAGTCACTTTGTAGACGGCTGGTGCGGAAGCAACGACTGGCCCGGTCTGTGAGGAGTTCAGCCATGGCTCGCGGCAACTGATTTGGGTCCACTCCATACGAGAGCGCACGTTCCTCGAGTAGTTCTACAAAAGATAGCGGGTCATCCTGTCCGTCGAACTGGATTCCCATTTTCGGATTCGTTCTGCCATTGGCGCGGCGTGGTTGTAGTGGTGCCCTTCCATGGGTGGATCGGTCACTGGCACGATTCTCGGTATGGGTGCTGGTTAATTTTCCGTACGTGAAGGCCTCGGAAACTGGGCTGTCGGCACGATGGTTGGTGGCGCAGGTGTGCTGTATTCCTTAGCTACGGGGACTTGTAATACAATCTTGGGTTCCTGGTATCGAGTGCTGGAGGGTCCAGGAGTAGTGGGCAGAGGTGACTTGGAGCGGGCGGCTGGTTTGGCATAGTGTCGTTCATACTCCCCTAGGCGAACCAAGGCGTCTTGCGCAAGTGTCCCGGCGACTATGTTGGCAAATCTCTTTCGTCGGTTCTCGACTGTCCCTTCGTTACCAAATCCAAACTCATCAGCGAGGACTTCTAGTTCGTCCTTCCGAAGTCTGTGGATCCAGCCAATGCTGACTCCTGGAATGGAAAAGCTTCCCGCAGGGTAAGCCTCCTCTGGTTGTTCCTCGTCTTGAGATTCCATGGTGGTGATTTGTTCATTGTCTGTTGATGTTTTTGCACTGAGTCACTGTTAACGGCACTTTTAGGATCGGCAATGCGTATACTTTCGCGATTGTTCTCGCGCCCGGACTACGTACGTACGCGGATTTGTTTTTGTGTTGGCGTTATTATTGTTGAATTTTTTGTGTTTGGCTATTCTATTTGTCTTCTGATGGCCGTGGGTCTTTACTCCGCGAAGTTACTGATTTCGATTGAATCCTTTAAAGTCCCTGCTCGGGCGCCACTTGTGAGGTATTCCAGGCTGAAGTATGCTTCAGTCCAGTCCAGAGTCCCGAATCACAAGACAATTTGTAATTCGCGAGGATCTTTAGAGGTGGATCAGCAACTCTGCCAAATGCTGAAATAGAATGATGAACCAAGACACAACACTTTGATTTTGAATGATTTGGTTTTTATTCTATTTTTCTCTCGAGGCCGTGTTTAAATTGAATTTTATGTTCCGCGGGGTTTACTTTGGGTGTTGACTGCCGACCGACTGCCTTTCTTCCATGTCAGGCAGTGCCTTTTATGGATAAAGGCAGCCATCGATCTTTCCCACGGATACCTTACATAAGTTCTTAATGGTAATGACAATTATATGTATAGTCTTTAATTCTAAGTAAATTGTAAGCGGCCGATTGGTCGGTAACAGAGGGTTACCTAACCATCAGCCCTCTAGACAGTGTCCAATAACCAGGTAAGGTGATCGCTGTGCACCGGTACCGTGGGAAAGGAATGTCATTTTGTCCAGAATATTCATTTATTTAATATTATTTCGGGTGCTTATCTCGTAAGCAGGTCTCCTGTCTTTTGGTAGGTGTTTAGTTTCGTTGCTTGTTGCTGTTTGCACCTGGGAGTAGCATTGGCTGCGTCGTCTGCTTGTGACGCACCGTGGGAACCATGGTTCGTTACACTATGGGCAATGAAAGTGATTCTGTGACATTTGGCGCTGCCCTATCTGGGGAAGGTTTTAGTGCGAACGCAGCCAGCACCCAAGACTCTGAGCCGGTATCACGTATTTCCTTCATGAGTCTGAAAGCTAGAGTTATTTTCGATCGGCTAGAGACCATACGCACAGAGATGAATAGTGAAAAGTTGCGCCAAATGTATGCATACGACTTGCGAGGGCTGTTGGAATCATTGAAAGAGCTGAAATCAAATTTTGTTGTGGCACACACCAGTTTGGAGGAAGTGGATTTTGAGTCAATGTCCAGTGAAATTCCTGCCAAATCCGACTCGTCCATATTGTCGTTGAAGACCATTCTTCAGCGCGAGTTTGGAAGTCGCTCGAATAGAAGCACTGTTCTTCATTCAACGCCAACTCTAGTGAATCGCAGTCAATCGTCGCAATGTCCAATCGGTCTCGGTAACCTCACCTGGAGCTGCCCAAATTCAGTGGAATTTATACGGAGTAAACCAATTTCTTCTTAATGTTCACCGCGATTATTGACAAGGAGTCCGAGCTGAGCCCTATCGAAAAGCTTCCTGCTTGAGTGGCGCAGCCCTGAATACCATCAGCTCTCTGAAAATAAATGAAGCTAATTATATCGTAGCACTAGACATTCTGAAGCGACGCTTTGACAATAAACGTTTTATTTTGCATGCACACATCAGAGGGATATTTGGGTTGGAGAAGGCTGACGCATCTGCGGGCAGGTTGTGGGAACTGACTGATAGAGTTACCTCGCATATTCGTGCTATGGAGTCGCTTGCAAGCAAGGAAGAAGTGGCGGATTGTATTCTCGTGCAGACTGTTCTTCAGAAGATGGACAAACCCTCTCAAAATACACGGGAGGAGTCTTCGTCGAATCAAGAGCTACCATCTTGGGAGAAATGATCTGGATTTTTCGAGAAAAGATTTCAAACGCTTGAAAATGCGGAGCAATCCATGCAAGGACAAAATGCTCAGGTTGGCAAGTCAGGGAAAACCGTGAGTACACATCAAAGAAAGTCGTTTGTAGCATCGAGCACTCCAGTTTCCTGTGCATTGTGCGAGAGCACTAATCACATGATTTCCAATTGTCAACGGTTTACCATTCTATCGCCGAATGATCGTCGCCTGGAAGCCAAGAGGCTCTTGCTATGCCTTAATTGCCTACGAAAGGGCCACCAATGGAGAGATTGTAGATCAGGTCCCTGTCGTATTTGCCGATCGAAGCACCACACTCTTTTGAATTTCATTCGTCCAACAGAGGCTGTCCAATCTGTGCCTCCAGTTAAAGCCACACAATCACAACCAAGTCGTACCGCCATGGTTGCATTGTCGCCCACCTTGCCTCAAGCACCTCTGTCACATTTTTTTTGAAGCCAATCGCTAGGGCAACAAAGGATGAGCTGCACTGCGAAGAACACTTCGTCAACCATCACATTCGACTACCCTCAGGGGAATATTCCGTTAGCTCATGAAGCGAAGTTTGGAGTGCTTGCGCGATTCCTACTTGCAAGCAAAGCGACGGTTGGAAAATTTGGAGCGCAAGTTCGTGCGTAATCCAGATCTGTATTCGAAATATTCGCCATTTATGAATGAGTACCTGTCCCTTGATCATATGTCTCTCGAGCCAAAAGAAGATAGGCACAATTGCAGGTATTTCTTGCCGCATCATTGCGTCATTCGAGAGGACAGCTCCACGACAAAGCTGAGAGTCGTATTCGACGGCTCTGCAGCTACCACATCTGATCTTTCGTTGAATGATCTGCTTATGTCAGGTCCCACCATTCAAGCCAAGCTGTTTCACACTCTCATTCGATTTCCATTTTCCATTGCTCTTACAGGTGATATCGGTAAAATTTATAGGTGCATGCGTGTCTAAATTCCTGACACCATGCTCCAATGCATATTGTGGCGGGACTCTCTTGACGACGAAATACAGATCTTCAAGCTAAACACTGTCACTGTCAAAGCAGGCTTTGCTTCGTTTTTAGCTATTCGAGCTATGCATCAGCTGGCAATAGATGAGTCGCCTTCGTATCCATTTGGTTCGGAAAACATTCTACTGGACTTCTACGTGGACGATATGATTTCTGGAGGCAATTCAGTCGAGAAAGTGCTGGATAGGACTTCGCTACTGTGGGTCACGCTACATTTCCGCGATACATACTTCAAACTAAGGCATGGTTTGAATTGCATGCCTTTTGCGATGCCAGCCTCCAGGCCTATGGGGTTTGTATTTATGCTCGGTCGTTTAAGGATACAGCCGCTGAGGTACATTTGCTTTGCTCGAAGGCTAGAGTTGCACCATTGAAAACACTCACGGTGCCTAAGCTTGAGATCGCGCAATCAAAAAAATTGATACATTCGACTGTCCGATCCATTGCTGGTCGGATTCAACTGTGGTACTGTATCCAACAAGATTTCTGCAATACAGCAACTTACGAGGGGCATGGATTGGGGCATGGATGTCCCAACTGAAATGAACCCTGCTGACATTCTGTCAAAGGGACCAGCGCCTCAGGAGTTCTTGCAGTCTTGTTTGTGGATGAATGCAAGGCGAAAGAAGTAGCTGGCCTGAGCGTTGTTCGCCCGAGCTCAGTCTTCCGGAAAATAGACATCGAGTGTTGCTGTCGTCTGAGCGTGTCGACATCTCGTTTTCGTTTAAGCACGTTAACTCATTCGGAGTCATGATGCGCATTTTCGGATATGTTCATAAGTTCATGAATAAGAAAAGGGCACAGGATCTCTCGTCTGAAAACCTTCGCAACGGATCGCTTTCGTTGTGTCGCATCGTTCAACGGGCCAACCTCTATCCTGAGTACCGTGCTCTGCGGAAGGGGAACTGTGTGGAGCTTCCAGCAGCATAATATCTCTATCGCCTTTCATAGATGACGTTGGGTTGATTCGTGTTGGGGGTCGCTTGCGGAACTCAACTCTTGGTTTCGATGCACGCCACCAAATCATTTTGCCTAGGGATCATCCATTGACGTTCGCCATCATCATGCACTTTCATCGGAAGCATCACAATGCTGGTCCGCAGTCGCTACTGGGATCGATTCGCTTGCAGTTCTGGCCAATCGGCGGCATGAAAAGTGCATCATCTACCAGATTGCCAAGTCTGATACAGATCGGATCATTATTATAGCCAGAATGCTGAAATTAATTTTCAGTTGCTTCCCCCACCTCTTCTGGCGTTTCTATATGTATAATTTACATTTTAGATGTAGATGTAGTTAACAGATGAAGCAAAAAAATTTAATATGTAAAATATTTTAAAACCATTCTCACAAATTTATATACTGACTGAGTACGGGTATAAAAGAAGAGTCGCGACTAAAAGCGACTCACAAGTTCCTTCTCGTTATCATTTCAGTTGTACAACTTCTATTTATTCTCAATCCAGATTGATTGATAAGTAATTTGTGCTCTTTAATGAATTTATTTGTTCAGCTACAAAGGTCTCGAACGCTTTTGACAGGGTCGGGAGTATGAATATTGTCCTATAGTCTGGAGAGTTTGCTTTTGGGATCGGGAATTTTTTAGCCTCCTTCCACTTTTCCGGGAACGTCTGAAAAATGTGAGTAACTTCCATAATGATTCTAGGGAGTACAATTCTCAAAAATTTCGGGTTCATGTCGTCTAGGCCAAAATCATTTGATTTAATCTTCAAAAAGGATTTTAGAACATCACAAGGACTAACACAACAGAAACTAAAGCTAGGAACAGTATAAGTATTGTAAGGTGCCCGTAGCTGTTGGTTTTTTTATTAATGTAAAAATACCCAATGGCTCTAAAACTGTGCGTCTTAACAGCGCGGAAGGGGCAAGGCAACGCCACCTACTGGTTAAGGTTCACATTTGGGGAAAGGAGACCGAAAGTTGACAGTTGAAGGGTCGAAAAGGGAAAGTAGGTGAAGAGATTCAACGCAGAATGGCGATCGTTCTTTTCTTGTGTGGACACTGACCAGTGAAGACCAGTGCTCGTGCCAAATCAGTGCTATCGCGGACTAGACGTAGCTGTCGACCGAAAGGAATTATAATTAATTTCTTTGGTGCCAGATCCACGGGTAATTAGAAGGAAATCCAAGAAAAGATTTCTAGAGGGGTGGCAGCAGTCGAATTAAAGAGAATATTGTTTATTCCCGTTTAGGTTTGGCACCCAATTTTCAGTTTGAATGCAAGCAAAGGGCAACGGCAAGCATCAAACGATCTTCAGTGCATTAACCGACAGGGGAATGTAAAGCTGCGGGGAAACTAAACGCAGGGGAACGGCCAGCGCTTGCGAGAGCGAGTTCGAAAATTCGAGCTAGGCAGAGGGGCTCCAAAGAGCCAGACATACGTCAGCGTGGAGCAGCAGAGCGCGGTATAGGCTAAGCCTATTTCGAGGTCGTCGGGGAAAATAACCTTTAAAAATATAATAATTAAGAAGTAAATTAAAATAAAAGCGAGTGATGCGTGAAAAGTGTGGTATGCGCATATATTAATAGTGAAAAACGAGGAAGAAACAAATATAAACGAAATTTAACCTAAAAATATTAGAAAAAAATATAACCAAGTCAACATGGCCCTATGGTAGAGGAAAGCTACCAGAAGCTGGTTATCCTCTCGTGAATGCTGATGAGGAAACAAAGTTAACAATTAGTGGCAAAAATCCATACAAAAAAATTTTGTCCCACGGTGCCAAATAGAGCGCCTAAAGTGAGAGAGAGAGAACTTCGAATTTTCGGCATAAGACGTGCGTGTGAAGAGGAGAAAAAAAAGAGAGGAGGAGAACCTCGAAATTTCGAATTTAGTGAATTAGTTTATATTTAATATTTAAGTGCATTATTTTTTTGTTTGAAGGGTTTTTTTGGTGGAGAAAGAAAAAAAATGAAATAGATCAGTGATAACCAATTAACATTTAATAAATCCAAACCAACAGCAGGCATCGTGAAAGCGCTTTCGCCGATGGACCGCAACCGAGTGAGTACGTTTGAAAGTGCATATAATTTTTCTAATCGGTTTCACCGATCTGAACTATTTCATTTATAAAAAAAAAGACATTTTTTGGGTAGTCGCATAAGTTTACCTACATAGGACAATGACCTTATAGGAGAGCGAGCTCAGTGCTTGGTTTTCGAAGAGAGCGATCAGCTGGTGTACAGCATAGCGGGGAAATATAGAGAATTTTCGAAGAAGGGTAATGGAATGTAACGTGGGAGAAGAAAGAATATTTCTGGGTGAATTAGCGTAGTTATAAATGTTTAGAGTTAAGATTTTAGTATTTAATGTTGAATTTTTTTTTAATAAATTAATTTTATAATGTTTAACTAGAAAATTAACTTATGATCTCCGATACCCAGCCCCTGTAGTTTTCCGCCTTGATAAGGGGTCATAGTGATTGAATAGCACGGAAAAAAATATGACCAAGGAAGGGTGGGCGTGTTCCTCCATACCATCTGAGGACAGAGTACGTTCGTTTGTGTTACGTGTGGGTGTAAATAGAGTCTATCGGTCATCAGTTTTGTTTTCTCTCCGGTTAAGTAAATGTACTTGTTTATGGCTTTAAATGTTTTCGCACGCTCTTTAATTATATATATATATGCGTAGGTCTCAGAATTGACGAGAAAAGAATACCATCCTTTTGCCGACGAGACAGTAGCCGGAATAATAGCGTGCTGGTCAAATTCTGAGTTTAACATCATTCCTACAAGTCATTATCCATTACAGTATAGGGCGCTGATGTCAAGTTCATGGTTGGTGGTGGGTGCGGTGCAACTAATTGCACAAACTTTTTGTTCACTTCATTTACGTCCATGTCAACTTGCGCATTTCTTGGTTTTTTGCCAATTCCTATACTTTTAATCATTTGCCATTTTTGCTTGCTACACACAGCGTTCTGAAACTTTGATGAGTAGACCGCCTTGGCAGAGTTTATTAGTTTAGTTACGTCTGATCTCAATGATTTGTACATATTAAAGTGGGTTTCAGTCTTGTATCTTTTAAATTTTTTAAATGCGTCGTTTCGTTTGATAATACCCAGCTTTATCTCCGGGTTGAACTATGAGTTATCTGTTCGTTTGACTGTCTTCCTCTTCTTTATAGGTACATGTTCACTGTAAAGATAGTCAATGTTTGATTGAAGGTGTTCGAGCTGAGAATTTACGGACAACATATAGTGTATTGATGTCCAGTCAAGAATGTTAATGTCAGTGTATAGTTTTTCAAGGTCAATGTTCTTAATGTCTCTATAAAAGGTGTCATAGTTTTGGTATTACAACGAGTAACGCGTCTAAGGCGTGATGGAATTCTCAGCTATGACCGGCACGTATTATTTCTGGCTGCTGGCTAGTCGAAAAGGGTTATTTTTTTTCCATAGTCCTTTATTATGCTTTTTTTTTAATTAAACGTGCAAGACAAGCCATAATAGTATACCGGATTGAGAAAACTACAGACGACCACAGGACACAGACATTTGTTAATTCGACGGACGGACTATCCTCAGATGGATCGAGGAATGTTTTGCCCACCCTACCTTGGTCATGGCCTACCACTGAAATCTCTATCACTACCATGACCCCTTATGCAGGCACTAACTACAGGGCTGTGAAGGGGAGATCAAATACAAATATTTACGTGAACATTATAAAATTATTTAGTACAACTAAAGGTAGCAGTACTTTACTAAAATTAAAACTGCCCACATTAGACACTTGGGTCTGGCCCAGAAATGTACTTATAATTTATACTTAACGCTAGAGACATGCAACATTAAATGAAAAATGGTTTAAACAACTTTAAATGACAAAGGGTATGTAAAGTACTTTGACTTTGGTACACTCTTTCATGCACATTTCATACCGAGAAAATAAAACTCACTCTGTGCCTCAATCCACCGACGAAAGCACATTCTGCAGGTGTCTGCAACCCTTTTTAAATTGTTGAAAATTATCAAGTTATGTATGTTCTTATTTGGGCTATCCTAATCAGTTCAAGCTTACCCGTGGGATTCGAAATAAATTATTAATTATAACCACAGTTTTAACCACCAGCTGCCACCACTTGAACTTTGAGTAATTGAAACCGCTGCTTTAACTTCTAATTTCTTTGTTGATTTAAATTCGTTATCGGAGCACTCGATGCTCTCCGCTTGAGATCCAAATGACGAAAGGAAGATGGAGACGCCACCAAACTACCATGAGCCCTATCGCCCAGCCAAATGACGTTCAAATGTCAACCTTTTCTCCTCTTTCCTCCTCCATTGCAACCATTCCCAGATCTCGCACAGATGGCGCCACTATTTAAATTTGCCCCATGCACAGTTTTAGTACCACTGATTTGGACACCATTTATTCTTTACGATATTTCTTTTCTACACATACAGCCGTTACAAAATCCCCCCTGCCAAAATCAGACTTGGGGATGTTGCTGAACCACTTGTAGCTAAGCTTTCCCATGGTACCTTCCGACGAGTATTCCTTGTAAGTCTTCAAGCTCATAAATCGAGTTTCCCACTACCCTGATAAACCAGGGTCCTAGCTTCGCGTTGTAGCCAGCCTGAAAATTGCTTTGCTTAAAATTTCGCCGCAGAACTTCCTGTCCCATCTGAAATGCTACTTCCCGTCCCGTTATAATGTCGTTGGTTCCTCTCAAATTGCTTCCCCATTACCTCACAGGCCCATTTTCTAATGATATCCAAGGAATCTTCTCGTGTAAAGGTCGCTGCTTTATCCTCCAACAGTCCCAATTTCCCCAGTAATGAGTACGTTGCCCCAGATGAGATCATTCGCTGGCCAAAAACCATATAGAACGGTGTTGATCCCAACCCTGAGTGAACAGCCGATCTCAAAGCACAACATATTTTGCTATGATTCTCATCCCGGTCTTTCTGGTCACTGCGAATATATGATCGAATACCAGCGATGACCGAGCGGTTGACCCGCTCAGAAGCGTTCGGTTGAGGCGCGTGTACGGCAGTTAGAGTGTGCGTTATTCTGTAATTCCTCATCAAACTCTGAAACTTTTCGGATCAAAACTGCGAACCGTTATCCGATACTATTCCCTCTGGCACCCCAAATGTATGGAACAACTCTTCCTTTAAATACTTCAGCACTATGTCAGCATTCAGTTTCTTCACCGCCTTGAGAAACACAAACTTTGAGTAGTGATCCAGGACAATAAAAATTCATATATTACCACTTCGAGACCTAGGAAAGGGACCTTAAAAATCTATATAGAGACGTTGGAAAAACCTTTGAGACTCTGCCGCTTTTCCCATAGGTGGCCGTAAAGGAGCATTCGGAGCTTTTGACATTTTGTTTATATTGTTTTTAATTTTCTGCATTAGATCCACATACTCTCCCGACTTGAAATGAGCCGAATCTATGTCTACCAATAAGCCATTGCTGAAATCCAGTGCAGCTACTTAATCATATGGGACCCTCGATAAAGCATCTGGCACGAAATTTAACTTTCCTTTCCTGTGCTGAATGCTAAAGCAAAAATCCTGCAGTTTTAAAGCCCACCTCGCTAACCTTGAATTCAAATCACTCTGAGTCCTAAAAAGCTTCTTAACGCTTTTAGCGACGTTGGTAACGGAAAATCTGATATCGCAGAGACTTTTCTGGGTCAGTGCGAATACCACCATCTCCTATTATATGCCCTAGGTATTTTACAGAGCGCATGCAGAATTTACTCTTTTCGACATTTAAAGTCAGACTAGCTTCCCGGATCCGAGAGGCGAGTGTATCCAAAACTTGTAAATATTTCTCAAACGTGTCTGATACCAGCAACAAATCGTCCACAAAACAAATGTGAGGCATTGCAAAGGTCAAAAGGCATGACCTTGTAATGATACAGGAGACTTCCTGGAACAGTGAATGCAGTTTCCCTCTAGACGCCGGATCCAACGGGATCTGCCAAAACGCGTCTTTCAAATCGAGGCTACTTATAAAAACTGCCTTTGGCAACCGGCTAATAATGCCATCGATTTGAGGAAATGGGTATGCATCCTTTTCTGTAACCTCATTCACTTTTCTGCTGTCCAAACATACTCTGACCTTTCCCGGCTTACGTACAAGCACTACTGCTGATGACCACGGACTCTCTGACTCCTCAATCACTCCCAGCTGAAGCATACGGTCAATCTCAGTGTACAGCAACTTTTCGATTTCCGGTGAAACTGGGAAGTGACATTGCTTCACTGGCTTTGCGTTGCCAGTGTCTATTGCATGCGACAGCACCGATGTTTTCCCGAGTCCGGCTACCGCAAAGGACGGAAAACGTCGGATAATTTCCTGCAACTACTAGACTACCTGTCTAGCTGTAAGAACGTGCTGTTCTGTGGCGGCTGATATTTCTGCCACAGTTAAAGGCGGGGGCAAAGATCAAAGGCCGTCCAAAAATCGATGCCTACGTAAATATCTTGACTTAACGATGGGATTATATATACTTCTACTTCTTTACTTATACTCTATACTAGTCCTAAATTGACCAACTATTTTCTGCTGATTACCATCTGCAGTGCATGCATTGGATGCACCTTTTTAAAAGGTTTTCTGCTGCAAATATATTCGTTTGCCAATTGGCCTCCAATACAAGTTAGTTCAGCAACCCTACTCGATTCTTTTCAAGAAGAAAGACTTCTGCATACGGCCGACTGTCTCCTTCCTTTCTCCTAATGCTCGCAATATACTTGACATGAATCCCAAAACTTTTTTGCTCGCTGATTGCTGCGAGAACTTATTTTCGATGCAGCGTCTACATTCGAAACTCCAATCTTCCCAATCTTCTCCAACCTAGTGTGCCAGAAATACACTAGCTGATCAGCAGGAAGAGAGTGCTCCATGCTAAGTGAACTATCACTTCGGTTCACCCTCACTCCTTCGTCGCCGCTTGTCGGTTGGGAACACTTGTCAGTGGACGAGACGCTCCAGTGTTCCTTTCAGCGTTTTTTTTGGCATCTCGCACAAGATGGCTTATAGGAGTTTGAAATCCCGTATCAATAGCAGAAAACTTTTCTTTTTGCCGAGCAGTCTTGGTATCTGTGACCCTCTTTTCTGCAATTCCAACAGACGAGGGTAAAAGCACCTATCTCTTCTTCTACTTCGCCATCTGCAAATTCTACGGCATCATCCAAATCTACTTCCTCCCAAAGTTCTGAAGTCTGCTTCTTGAGAACTGACGGTTTCTGATACCCATGGTTCTTTCGGTTTTCTTCCAAAAAGCATTCTCGTTTCCTACAAATATCCCTCAAGGTTTATCCCTCCACTCCAATATTCTGAGTTCCGTGATGAATTTCCACTCGCAAGTTATGCCTCACGATCTCTATCAGGGTTTTTTCACACAGCGGTTGGGCGAGTCTATCAGTTAGTTTTAGAATGGCATCGTAGAAACTTTCAAAAGTTTCCTTTTCCTTCTGCTTCCTATCCCTAATCATTTGGCGAATATCCACATCCGTTCTGGAGTCTCGGAATTTCTACTTTAAAGCTGCACAAAGCTCTTGCCACAGTACTACTCCTACTGACTTGGGATAGCGCCAAAAGAAATCAGAAGCCTTGCCTTCAAATAGCATATTAGCGTTTCCAATTTGAAAAACTTCCAATTTGTCATTATGTGGCCTACTTTGTCTGGCCTTTGTGCCAATTCCGAACCTACAAACTAGAGATCTGCGTAGCTCCATTCAAAACAAAATTAAAATAGAATCCATTCGAATTGAATTGAGTTGAGTGAGTGACACA
This sequence comes from Drosophila subsilvestris, assembly GCA_035043285.1. Lineage (NCBI taxonomy): Eukaryota > Metazoa > Arthropoda > Insecta > Diptera > Drosophilidae > Drosophila > Drosophila subsilvestris. The sequence goes on from JAWNNB010000466.1 coordinate 44,797, forward strand.
CACACAATGAATTGAGTTTATACGAATGGGAGTGTGTGTGTGCCTCACACTTTTCAACATTCGGTTGTATGAGTTAGAATAATTGACTGCATGACAGAAATGGCAGAGACAGAGAAATTCGAATAACTCGAATTTTTGACGTACACTCTATGCATTCTTTCACTTTCCTTTGAGCAGACCGGACGTACGAAAAAAAAAATGTATGGAGAAACAAACAGACGCCGGTGATTCGGTAAGAATTTTTGTACGCATGTAAACAATATGTATTTTTTAAACTCGCTACTCGAAGAGTTTATGGATATATTAGATTTGTGGTCGAAGTGGATGTGTGTAACGCAGAGAAAAAAACGTCCAACCATACACTTGATAGTTCCGAACATAAACAAATTAAAGAAAACTTGTCTGTCCGATAGAAACGATTGTAACATAATTAAATCATTTAAATCCGCACTTATAACACAAATTTCATCAACAGTACTTCCAAAGCTGGCAAGCTGAGCTGGCTTTCTGATCGCGGAATTGTTGCGAGTCTTGCTTGCTGCCTCGTTAGAAGAGATGTGCTTGTGGGATTTGAAATTGTTTGGGATATAGAAACGGTATTACAAATCGGACTTGTCGTTTTGCCTGTTAAATGTTTTGTATGCATGCCTTCTGAAACCGATGATCACACTTTGTTTTATAAGTTTCCCCAGTGCTTAATTCTGCTTTGCATAAACTGCATATAACGACACGAGGAGATACATCTTTTTGTGGCGATCTATTCAAACCCATAGAATTATCTACTTTTCTCAAACTTGATCTCAATGTCTACACCTATTCAAAAAGAAAATTTGCATAATTTAACTACAAAAAAAAAAAAAATTTTAAAGTTCTTTGAAATAACTCAAAACATAAAGATAATTGATCTCCCGGTTCACAATAGCTCCCTGTAGAACTGCATCTAGTGTCCGTTCTTGACAAAGTATAATAGAGAAGGATACAAACGAATGAACAAACAATAAATTGTGGATGGAGGCATTCAAATAACAAATAACTCTCCCTGTCTTCCAATCGACTCGATTGCTCGAACACAACAAATAGGAATACTGCGTGTTTCCAATCCAAGCCATCAGCCGAGGGCAAGTGTTCCACCCTTACATTGAATCACCTTGATTTCCAAACGACTGAGTGGGCTCTAAACAGAAATATGAAAAATAAATAGAATTAGAAATAAATGAAAGCAGTAGCTGAGTGAATGTGGTCAGAAGATCGCTGCTTGCAGCAAGTCCATTCCGAATTCCTATGCATTCAATCTCAGTTATCTCCTCACTTGTAACAAAAACGTCCCACTCGAACCCACATCTCACTGAACAGGTAATTCCCCTTGGGGCTAAGCTGCCTGTATTCCTAATTCTGACATGGGTCCAGTGCACGAGTTACCATCTCTACTTCCCAAGATGGCACACCTACTGCTGGCGTCCACCGTAACCAATGTCCACTGTACTGGACATGACACCGAAGCCAAGGAGAGACGGAACAAGGAATCAAGAAGCAGGAAGGAGTGACAAGGAAGGAGGAACAAGGAAGAAGAGACAAGTATACTTTTGATATTTAAACGAGACAGACGTATTGTTTTATTATTGGCAATAGCAAATAACTGGTAATTACGCTCCCATATATCCTTCTGGATACGTAACTGGCGCAGCCGAAGAGGCCTTCTGACAGAAAAATGGGACCTTTTTGTCAGAAGGAAGAAACAAAGTATAACAGCATGGATAAAGAAAATCTTAAGATAAGTTGTATAAAAACATATACATATGTACACATAAACATAGAAAAGTCTTATGAACGTGCATGATGCACAAATACCTGTAGAAGTGGATGGTGAAGTGAAGCTATAACAAAAACAAAATTCATACACATTCACAACATTTCTTTTTCGTGAAACACGTGCAATTTCTTTTGTGAAACCCTGGATCAATTTTACTTTTCGTTTCTTTTCATTTGATTGTCCGTAAATTATTTTCCTTCTCTCTCCTATTGCTCTGCTCAATTAGTGAGTGTAAGCGAGATGGAAACGTCTGACTCCCGAATTGCATAGATGCTGGTCGTCAGGCTTTTTTTCTACAAAACCACCCCTATTCTAGGGCTATACTTATTTAGTTGGTGTGATCGAGAAAGAAATTTTCGACTCGAAAAGTACGCAGTTCACTTTGTACTAAAAGTCAAGTTTGAAAGGCTTATAAATCATTTGCGTTGAAGAGTTTAAAGGAGTAACATCTAGTTAAAAAAAAAAATACAGTTATAAGTCTGACATAACAAAAAAAAAGGAAGTACGCAATTCACTTTTTACTAAAAGTCAATTTCGAAAGGCTTAATTATTTGCATTGAAGAGTTTAAAGGAGTACAAATACATTTAGAATTCTGACATCATTAACATCAGTCATCATTAATACCATGGTGGTACACTAATTGCATTAATATTAGATAAAAACTATAAAGGTATGTTCATAAATACATATAAAAGTTGTAACGAACCATGGGAACCATGGATCGCTACATTTCCTTAGGCTATACTATCTACACACTAATATAAGAAGCACTGGATATCTAGAATAACCCCCTGCCAAGAAGAGTTGGAAGAACCATCGTTGCAATTCCCGTATCACGTGTCGCACAATCAACAGTTAAATATGTTTTTGCAAACAGCAAAGTTAAAGCACCTCACCCATTGCGTTGTTTCGCAATGAGGCAAGTAGGCCAATTCTCGGTCTTCCTACTCTTACGATATTTCACAGTCGCCAGCGTCAGTTGACCTGCATAGGAAATATCATGGCATTATTGCACAACAAGTCAAGCCAGCATAAAATGCTCGCTCCCGATTCCCAAAGCTAATAACCCACATTGATTCACCATACGATTTCCGGAGTGCAGACGCAACAGAAATCAATCCAAACCCACTGACCCATCTTTATGGAAGGGGTACACTATGTTCTACTAAGTAAGCATAAAAATGTAACACACAACTGAAGCAGAAACCAATCCAAACCCACTGACCCACCTTTATGGAAGTGGTACAATATCTTTTACCGATTAAGCATAAAAATAAGTAACACCCGATCGTTTAACAAATAAGCGGAAATCAATGTAAAAAGTCGCTGACGCCGGTGTCTGACTTACGATGTCGACCATCGGTGAAGAACATAAAAAGCGCAAGATGCACCGAAGAAGGGGCAGTCCATCAGCCTGAATCCCAGAGACAATACCTGGGCAGTCCATCAGCCAGAATCCCAGAGACAATACCTGGTCAGTACATCATCCTGAATCCCAGAACCAATACCTGGGCAATTCTCCAGTCAAGATACCACACGTGGCAGTCGAACCGCCAGCAACTACAAGCGCACACCTGGCAGCTTTACCACGAGTCAGTAAGAACCCACACACCACGACAAACCACAAGAAAAACAAGGTCATATATAAAAGCAATTAAACGAATAAATACAGAAAAGAACCAAAACCAAAACGAAGTGTTCACGAGTCATTTCTGCGGAAAAATCAACACTACGCATCGCCCAACTCCCTTCTCGGTCACATAAAGGCCAGTCCCGAGTCACCAAAGGTTCCAAGTCTAGAAATTTCTTGTAGAGGATCCTGGACAGGACTGAAAGTACTGACAAAGTATATATATAAATTGTGAGGAAAGGTATCCTCACTCACATGGACCCTAAGGGGTTAACGAGCCATCCGCATTATCCGGTGGACGGATAACGGCGAATTGGCTGAGGGCTCTATCCCTCTCTTTGCAACAGATGGGAGAACCAGGGAACGGGGGGGTGTTTGGCCATAGGAGAATGGAGGAGCACCGATGAGAGGCGGGATGCTGGGATCGGACCGGCAGTGGTCCAGCGCAGGACCATATATGGTCATGCGATCACGCCACCAGTCCGGTCCCGTTACGAAGACAGTGGAAAGCTTCAGACACGCCGAAGTAAAAGTAAGGGCACTGCGTGGAGGAGAGTCCCGTTGTTGCTAGGCAGCGACGACCGCGGTCAAGTTTCGGCGAGGCTATAAAAGGAGGGCTCGCTGCAGCAGAAGGGACAGTCAAGTAGGGAGAGTGATAGTGCGAATATCTAGAAGAGTAACCACGAGTGTACGAGAACCTTAAGCTCAGGAATCCAGCAAAAGGAAATAGAAGATCACAGGCTCGATGGGAAAGTCCATTGAAAGCAAACGTGTCGTGTGCGAATTGCGTGTGGCGGATTTGGGCCTTGTGCTAATAATCATAGTCACACCAGTTCTTAGAGCCGACAGTGCCACGCTTGGGGATCCCTAGAGCGGCAAGTGATAGAGAAGAGGCCGCAGGTCGCGTAGGCGCACACTAGTGATACACCAAAGAATAGCATAAGGTATCCGTAAGTCTAATCCTAAGATACTGATAAAGAACGAGTGTACAAGGAGCCCAACTAATTATTTTTAATTGCCAACCAGGCAACATCCAAATTTGTTGCAACGAACCCGCCAGCCGCTGAGTACGCCTAGCGCACATAAGGCGGACAAAAAGGTTCGTTACAAAATATTATATACAAACTATAAATAAATTAAAAAAAAAAAATTTCGGTTCTGCCAATCCTTGTAGGCAACACGCTCGACTCGAACGACTGAAGTTGTTCGAAGTGGTCACTGAGTGTGTTGTGGAGTGCGGTCGGCTCGACAAATAAAACGAGAAGGAACGTGAGTCGCTTCTAGTCGCGACTCTACTTTTATACCCGAACTTGTGAGCTTATAATTGAAATTTTAAAAAATTTAAAAATTTTACATTTTACATTTTTTTGCTACATTTCTTAACTACATCTACATGTAAAATGTAGATAATACATCTAGAACACATATTCTACATCTAACATTTAGATTCTACATCTCCTCCGAAGGAGGGCGCTCGCGCACTGCACAGGGCAGTGTGTGTGCGAGCGAGAAAGAGAATGAGTAGCGTCAACAGCGCCAGAGGAGGTGGGGGAAGCAAGTGAAAATTAATTTCTTTATTCTGGCTATAATAATGATCCGATCTGATTCAGATTCGGCAATCTGATAGATATAGTCATTCTCTACAATAGTTCTATTTTTAGTTCTATCGTATCTTTAAAATTGTGGATGCCACAGATTTTCGTCCTTTGCGAAGGCGGAGGGGGGCGTGGCACAACTTGGAAAGAAACTTGATTCAGTGTGATATCACATGAGTCTGGAAACAAAATTTGGTTGCTCTAGCTTTTATAGTCTCTGAGAACGAGGCGGACGGATGAACGGACGGTCGAAAGGACGGACGGACGAACGGACGGACGAACGGACGGACGGACGAACGGACGGACGAACGGACGGACTGACGAACGGACGGACGGACGGACAGACAGACATGGCTCTATCGACTCGGCTATTGATACTGATCAAGAATATATAAGTTAACACTCCCCACCAGCCATAGGGTATCGGCAGGGGTCTTAGGTATAAGAATGCTGACCCAGCGCTGGCATGGAAAGGGGCGGCAACATATTACTATGTTGCATAAACATCCGCCCGACCAACTGGGTCCGCACGAGGCGCTGACAGAGGAAACTCGAGACCGCTGCTCAAGCAGCGCTGCCCAGGCTGGGGGCCCCTATGGATAATTATAACATTTTTTGTATTTTAGTTTTTAACTCGATGCTGAACCGAGCCGATCGTTGCCGGTAATAAATAATTAAACTCAATCCCGTTCTCTCATTGCCGACGGCTGACGCTTCGGTGTACATTATGGAACAATAACTGAACAATTGGCGCCCAACGGGTCTAGAAATTAATAAAATTGAACCCCGAAACAACGCGAGTCGTGGAACATCGCGGTAACCAAGTGAAAAAACAAAGCTACAAAATACCCAAAACCAAAAGTGCCAAGTGCAAGGGGAAAACAATAATAATAACACAGAACAAGTGAGAACGTTCTATAGTGCAACATTCAGATAAAAAAACTAAAAACAAGGAAAGGGCTGAAGGGCATCCCCTCGCTCCAACAGAGACAGATCACAGCCGAAAACGAAGTCAAAAGAGCTGAAGGGCAATCCCTCGCTCCCATCAACGATCTACAAGGAAAAAATAGGCTGAAGGGCCCTCCCTCGCCTCCAAAGAGAAGATACAATACAATACAAATACAATCCCCTCGCCCAACGTGACGGATCCGAAAGCTCAACCGGTGCATAGACTAAAAAGAGGCTGTAACGATGATGTAAGTGAATTGCGTGAAATTTAAATGTTTTTTATGTCGGCCAACCTAGATATCAGTTGAAAATAAAAGTTCACCGATAATTACGTGAATCTTACTAGAACAGCTCAAAACCAAAAATAAACGAAAGCAAAAATAGAACAAAAAGTGAAACATTTGGTTCTTTAATACGGTATGAGAAGCAGTCAGATTCGTCCCCTTGAGATAAATTCTAGGGAGCGCGGTGTCTAGTACTTAGGGCAGGGCTACTCGCAGCAGTTGGCACCATATGAGTGATAGGGAAAGTGCCCACGATAGTGACGATAGCCTGAAATCCTTGATCGAAGGCCTCCAAGCGGCGAACATTGACAAACGATCGACTCAAAGAACGCCCAACGTCATGGATCCTGCCATTCTCGCAGCCGTCGAGGCCGCACTGACGAACCAGGCCACAACATTTGAGGCTAGATTACAGCAAATGCAGACTACAATTAGTCAGCTACAAGCGGCCGCGCCTGTCGCCGTACCAGAGGTAGAAGTGTACAGGAAAATAGAAATCAGGCCGGGGGTCCAGTGTGATCAGCCACTGGACATGGTGAAGTCAGTTCCAGAATTTGACGGGAAACAGGAGCATTACGTTGCCTGGCGCCAGGCAGCACTGGCGGCCTACGAGGTGTTCGAGCCCTACGAGGGTAGCACGAGACACTATATGGCTACGGGAATCATCAGAAATAAGGTGAAAGGAGCCGCGAACAATATTTTAGCATCATTTGGCACGGTGTTGAACTTTAGGGCCATTATCAATAGGTTAGATAGTTCGTACTCTGATAAAGCGCCAGTGAGCGTGATTCAACAAAAGCTAGCAACCATGCGGCAGGGAAATATGTGCCTCACCGATTACTATGACGACATCGAGAGGCACCTCTCTCTCATGACTAATAAAAACATCATGAACCATACGGCGGACGCAGCGGGCATCTTAAATGACAGAGCCAGGGAGGATGCCTTAGAAGTATTCATTTCAGGCTTGAGAAGGGCCTTAAAAACTCCAGTTTTCTCAGCAAGGCCTAAAGACCTGCCGACCGCGCTGGCCCTAGCCCAAGCAGCTGAATGCAGCGAGGACCGCTGCGTTCTAGCAGCAAATTACGCCAGGGCCATGGAGGAGAAAGCCAATAGATTTAGTGAGCGCAAACCCCAGGCGCCACAGCTAGGCAATGCCAAGCAATATAGGGCCCAGGACCCCTCTTCTTACAAGAGCCCTCATTATTTCAAGAGTCCGGGCACATCCAACGCCCAGCAAAGTGGCCCCAACCAACAAGCCAGAGCTCAGGGCCAAGCAGCACCTGAATCCACCCGAAATTGAGTACGAGTCCGATTCAATCAATTTTTTAGGGGAAGGTCCCTGCTGCCATTCATATGGCGAAGAGTAGCGGGGATTAAGATAAAGCTTCTCATCGACACGGGTGCTTCGAAGAATTTCATCAAGCCATTTGGGTGGCTTCCCGGCGTCACACCCGTCGAATCACCGTTCACCGCCCACTCAATTAACGGATCTAACAACATAACGGAAAAATGTCCCTTGTCAATGTTCGGCAAGATCACCCCATTCTTTCTCTTAAAAACACTAACGGGCTTTGATGGCATCATTGGCCTTGACCTGCTGACGCAGGTAGGGGCCACGCTATCTCTTAAAAAGGGGACACTCAGGTTTGGTAACACAACTGAGATGATCCAATTCCAAAAATGCGCACATGTCAACCATACCAACGTTGTTGATATCGACGCACCGCAGGCCGTAAAGGCAAACTTCATGCAGATGCTGAAGAAAAGAAGTAAGGCTTTTGCTGACCCTAACGGGTCACTGACCTATAATACTTCGGTCGTGGCCACCATTCGCACGGTGGATGACGAACCAATTTATTCCAAGCTATACCCCTACCCGATGGGTGTAGCTGATTTTGTCGATTCCGAGGTTAAGAGCCTCCTGAAAGACAACATCATACAAAAATCAAGATCACCCTATAACAACCCTATATGGGTGGTAGATAAAAAAGGCACTGATGAAAATGGCAATAGGAAGAAACGTCTCGTAATGGACTTTCGGAAGCTCAATCAGAAAACAGTGGCCGACAAATACCCAATGCCGAGCATCTCAATGATCTTGGCAAATCTGGGTACTGCAAAATACTTTACAACTCTTAACCTGAAATCCGGATACCACCAAATAACTTTGGCGGAGCGCGATAGGGAAAAAACTTCCTTTTCCGTAAATGGAGGGAAGTATGAGTTTTGCCGACTGCCCTTCGGTCTGAGGAATGCGGGCAGCATCTTCCAGAGGGCAATTGACGATGTTTTGCGCGAACAAATCGGCAAAACATGCTACGTCTATGTCGATGACGTAATCATTTTTTCAAAGTCTCAGGACGACCATGTTAAACACGTCGACTGGGTACTGAAAAGCCTTTATGAAGCCAACATGAGAGTGGCTCAAGAGAAGTCGCAGTTCTTTAAAACGAGCGTAGAATACCTTGGATTTATCGTAACCAGCGAAGGCACAAGAACGGACCCTGAGAAAGTGAGAGCTATCCAGGAATACGTTGAGCCATCAACGCTTTTCGGGCTAAGATCATTCTTAGGCCTGGCAAGCTATTACAGATGTTTCGTGAAAGACTTCGCGGCAATCGCCCGCCCGCTATCCGACATCTTGAAAGGGGAAAATGGATCGGTTAGTAAATATAAATCTAAAAAAACCCCAATATCTTTCAGCGGAGCTCAAAGACACGCGTTCCAAAAACTAAGGAACATTCTAGCATCAGAAAACGTAATGCTAATGTACCCAGACTACAAGAAACCTTTCGACCTGACTACGGACGCTTCGGCCTATGGCATAGGGGCAGTATTGTCACAGGGAGGCCGACCAATAACGATGATCTCAAGAACCCTTAAAGACAGTGAGCTCAACTACGCTACTAACGAGCGGGAGCTGTTAGCAATTGTTTGGGCCTTGAGGAAATTGCGCCATTATATTTATGGCGTCAGGGACATAAATGTGTTCACTGACCACCAGCCACTCACGTTCGCGGTGTCGGAGGGAAATCCTAACGCAAAGATTAAGCGATGGAAGGCACGCATCGATGAGATGGGCGCCAGGCTATTTTATAAGCCGGGGAAAGAAAACTTCGTCGCAGACAGATTGTCTCGACAGAACATTTGCGCGCTAGACAGCGGCGCGCCGCGGTCAGACGCAGCGACAATTCACAGTGAGGTTTCAATGACTTACACGATAGAATCATCAGACAAGCCCGTCAATTGCTTTAGGAACCACATCATTTTAGAGGAGGCACGCTTCCCTCTCAAACAAATTTTCGTACTTTTTGGAGAAAAAATACGCCACGTAATACAGTTCCATGACAAGGGCGCGCTCGCTGAGATGGTCAAGTCAGTGGTGAACCCGCAAGTGGTAAACGCAATCCATTGCGACTTACCAACCTTAGCATGCGTACAGCATGAGTTGGTAAGGGCTTTTCCGTCGACAAGATTCTGGCATTGCAAGAATCTTGTCGCCGACGTGTTCGATGAAAACGAAAAAAAAGAGATCATCACAGCAGAACACAATCGGGCCCACAGGGCGGCCCAGGAAAACGTTAAACAGGTGTTAACCGATTACTATTTTCCCAAGATGTCCAAACTGGCCAGCGAAGTAGTGGTAAACTGTAAAGTGTGCGCCCAAGCAAAGTACGACAGGCACCCAAAACTAGGCCCGACGCCGGTCCCTACACACTGGGGAAATGCTACATGTTGATATTTTCTCAACAGATAGGAAATACTTCCTCACGTGTGTGGACAAATTTTCAAAATTCGCCATCACGCAACCGATAGCGTCCCGCACCATTGCGGATCTAAAAACTCCACTGTTGCAAATAATGAATGTGTTCCCGCATGTAAAACAGATTTATTGCGACAACGAACCGTCGCTTAATTCTGAGACGATCAGATCGCTTTTGCAAAACAACTTTGGGGTCTACATCGCGAACGCGCCCCCACTACATAGCACCTCTAACGGACAAGTAGAGAGGTTCCACAGTACGTTGGTGGAAATTGCCAGATGCCTTAAAATGACTAAGGGCATTGGCGACATAGTCGACCTATTCTTGCAGGCAACGGTGGAATACAACAAGTCAATACATTCGGTCACGAACAAAAGGCCCATAGACGTTTTTCACGCTGCTGCGGCGGACGCTCACAGAGATATAAAAAATAGTGTCCAGAAAGCTCAAATTGTGCAAAACAATCGAATGAACCAATCCAGACAGAACAGAACCTTTAGGGTAGGAGAAAAGGTGTTGGTAAAGTCTAACAGACGCCTCGGAAACAAATTGACCCCACTATATGTGGAAGAAGCGGTGGAGGCGGACTTGGGGACAACAGTCCTGATTAGAGGGAGAGTGGTCCATAAGGACAACCTAAGATAAGTTCACTAGTTAGGCCTAAGAAAATAAATGGTGGTGGTATTTTATCATTCCTTATTACCCGTATAGTTTATATTCATCTTTTATCCGCAGGCTTTTCTGGGTACTTCACTCTCTAACAATGGTCGCGGCCCGCATCACCGACTATTCACACTCCCGTTACATTCCTATTACAGACGGGTCGGTATTGGTGTGGGAGGAATTAAACTACATCAGGCACACAGCAAACCTATCAGAATATGGCCGCATTGCCGACGAAACCGTACAGATGACAGACCTTTTCCCAAGATCTCACATGAGACAACTGCTGGAGGTTGACTCCAGCCACGTCAAGGATATGTTAGAAGATATTGGCATTCACCGTAGGCTGGCGAGAAGTTTAGACTTCCTAGGGACGGCCCTCAAGATAGTGGCCGGCACGCCAGACGCCGCTGACTTAGAAGATATCAAGGTTACTGAAGCACAGCTAGTCCATTCAAATAATAGACAGATAGTAATAAACTCAAAAGTTCAGAGCCTGATAAATAACCTCACAAACACAGTCAACCAGATTCTTAGCACAGAGAGGAAGGAACATATCAACTCAGCCCATTTGTATGAAACACTGTTAGCTAGAAATAGAATTCTTATCACTGAATTGGGGAACCTAATGCTCACAATCACCTTGGCAAAAGCCAACTTGGTAAACCCTTCTATTCTTGACCATGCTGACATAAAATCCATTCTCACTAACCAATTCACAGGGGTTACAGTGTCAAACTTGTTAGAAGTATCCAGCATTAAGATCTTGCAATCAAATTATATTATCCATTTTATTATAGGGTATCCTAGAGTAAGTTTAGCCTGTAAGAAGATTATGATGTACCCGGTTGAGCACAACGGTACAGTACTGCAGCTAGAGGAAAACATCGTAGCCGAGTGCGAGAGCCAGGTGTGGGCCGTTACGGGCTGCACCTCCACTACCACTACTACCTTCTGCAGAAAAAATCTGGGTGGTTCCTGTGCGCAGGGGCTACACTCCGGAGGCACGGCACATTGCAGCTCTCAACCCAGCCACCTGGAACCCGTCACCTTGGTAGATGACGGGGTTATTATCATCAACAACAGACCCGCCACCATCAGTTGTGATTCCGACACGTTGGTTAAAACCTCAGGAACGCAACTGGTCGCCTTCGATGACTTTGCCACCATCAACGGCTCACGGTTCCTGAATCGTGACAACACCAAACGCCGGGTGCCCGGCATCGCTTCGGTGCCCGCCCTGAATATCACAGGGCACCACGCGGTCCTGAGCCTACCATTCCTCCAGCAGCTCAGTGAAGACAATCTGAACTACATTAAGGAGGTCGAGCGAAACGCAACGGGCAAGGTGAATCCTATCCTCGCCTTTGGTCTAGGAATAACCCTGTGCGGAGTCATCGGAAGTATCGTCTACATCAGATCCCTACTCAGGAAGAGGAGGGATTTGGTCCAGGTCAACGCGCTGATAGAAAATTTGAGAGGCTCGAGGGCGACCACTCTTAAAGAGGGGGAGTAGTTAACACTCCCCACCAGCCATACGGTATCGGCAGGGGTCTTAGTTATAAGAATGCTGACCCAGCGCTGGCATGGAAAGGGGCGGCAACATATTACTATGTTGCATAAACATCCGCCCGACCAACTGGGTCCGCACGAGGCGCTGACAGAGGAAACTCGAGACCGCTGCTCAAGCAGCGCTGCCCAGGCTGGGGGCCCCTATGGATAATTATAACATTTTTTGTATTTTAGTTTTTAACTCGATGCTGAACCGAGCCGATCGTTGCCGGTAATAAATAATTAAACTCAATCCCGTTCTCTCATTGCCGACGGCTGACGCTTCGGTGTACATTAGGGAACAATAACTGAATAATTTATATACTTTATGGGGTCGGAAAATTTTCCTTCTCTGCGTTACACACATCCACTTTTACCACAAATACAGTATACCCCTTAACTCTTTTTGAGTACGGGTATAAAAAACCTAAAGCCGACGGTCGGTATCGTTCGGTTCCACCGTCGCTTCGGATACAGCATGTTCGATGCGAACAACTTGAGTTGTTTGAACAGGTCACTTTACATGTTGTGGAGTTGCGGTCGGATCGGACGAGGCTGACTCATACCAGGACATGGAATGCTATCAGACCATTGCGGTTCGATTGCCCGTCCATACGGTCAGGAATAATCCAACATGCTAGACTAGTTTAATCATTTGCTTAGTCCAACTGGTCACTTTTTTGTGCTTGGACCTGACCGAAAAACATGTTGTGGTTTGACGGCAACGTCGTTTTGGCCGAGAGTAAATTCAGCGTGCTGGACGTGAACGTATCAATATAGATTTGAACATGTCAATTTTTCACGTTGTGACTCGGTCAACCAAAGTCCTGAAGCCTTCAGAATGCCATATACGTGCTATTTTTGTTTTGATTGTAGGGAATTTTAGAGACGGTAAAAAAAAAGAAAAATATATTATTAATAATAATAATAAATAATAAAATAAAACTTAAGTTGATATTATGGTCAATTATAGCTACATCTCTATAAAAAAAGTTAAATTCTAAAAGTCGAAGTATCACAACCTAAATCACTTCACCATCCACGTCATCACCGACAAGCAGAGAAAACTAACAAAAACAAAAACAAAAAACAAAACAAAAATGATTTTTTTTAAATAAATAATATTGTTTCTAATAAATTAACCCTTCAGTATTGCAGGACACAGGATTTAAAAAGAAAAAGAAGATAAATATAATATATAGTCTCACACAAAAAATAAATAAATAAATAAAATAAAAATACTAATTTTAAGTACACCAAGAAACCACAACAAACATACAATTTTAGAAGAACAAACACGTAAAGAAAACACCTATACTATTAAAATAATTTAACTAAATACATACAGTTACACAAAATTGATTTTAAGACTACACCAGAGAAATCGAGTTTAAACAAGCGGACGACAAGGTTAGATGTTTAAAAATACTGAAAGTAGAACAAGGTACCATACACAAAATACTACTGAACCGACTGTCCAACCACTAACCAAACAGAACGACAATAGAAATCCAAGCGATATTGATATAAGTTTATTACAGGAATTAGCACCAAGTTCGAAAACAATGGTTTCTCCAGCAGGTTCCGAGACTGATAATCAGACAGTGGTAGCTGCCAACCAGAGAACGGCATCGGGTGATTGCAAATACGCTTACACATAAAAATCACCCTGAGTAAACTCGCTCAGTGTTGACGGATGCACACTTGCATGCGCACATATTCGCAGGTGATTTGAAATCACTGTAGCTGTGCCTTCTTTTATTCTGGCTGAGTTTATTCATGCTCGTTCGTGTTTCGGGTGTCTGTTACTTCGGCTCAGCAATGAGCAAAGACACAAATGAGTAAACTCAGCTCGTATGATTTTATTCAAGTGAAGGAACAGTCGCCACACAGGCATGCACATGTGTCAAATTGCTTTTGTATGCGTAAAACGGCGAAATAATGTAATAGCCTTTTTACACTGCCGCATCATTGTCGAAGGTGCGGAAAAATGATGCGAGGCGTTTACACCAAAGCCGTATCATTTTTCGCAGCATTTGTCAGCTGTTCGGCCAACAAATGTTAACAAACTCGGTGAGCAAGAAGAAGAGAGTAAAAGCATTTTTATTGAAATTCCCAAAATAATGAGCGATTTATTATTAAATGTGGAAAATGGTGCATTTGGGAGTTTCACTACGAGCACCCAATTGTTTATTGAGCTTGTTCAGGAGGACTCCACAGCAAGTGAAACTATCGTTGGCTTCACCGAACAAAAATTGCGTGCTGCCGAGTTAAATTTTAAGGTGTCACTTTTTAAGTTTCTCCAACTTTGCTTAAATTTCTATTGGAGAGAATTCATAGAATTGCTGTTTAAATTCCTCTCCCATCTCCTCGTAAATGTGGGTATTCTTGCGCAACCCACGCAAATCCTCTATATTTTCCGCCCACAAGTCTATTAACAAATTTTCCGCCCCCTCTGTCCACTTCTTTTTCTTTTGTTTTTCAGTGCTCATATTTCATTTTTGAATATAATTTAGTAATTCACAGTTGTTTGCTGTCGATACCCTGAATGATTTCAGTATTTTGTAAATACGGCAACACTAGCCAATGATAAGCCGCATGATGATTGTCTTCTTCTATCCACAGGGTTCTTATGGGCATCATTGTCGCATGTTCCATTTAACAGAAAAATCCAATGATGCGCCTCAGTGTAAGCAGGCTATTATTCCATTGATGCTGACAGTGGTGGAAAAGGCGATGCAAAATAGAAACCAAATGAAATGAGTAACGAAATATTTATATTTATATTTTCTTAGAAGTAAAGTAAGGAACATTTTTTAAATTTATATTTTGCTTTAAGTAGTTAAAGTTTAAAATTTGTATAGTAAGAGTACAGGAATATAAGGCTATCTATGGATTTTGGGCCGAGACGGTTTCTTTTCTCCGTTATTATATTCCCAGCTAATACCCTCTGCACACTGAGCCCATCCCGGAGGAACGGTGGGAATTTTTGAAATATGTGAAACTCCGATTCACACTGCGACCATCCACCATCCCCCATCCATGAGAAACAGCTGATGCTCATAACTGCGTGCGGAAATTTGTTTACGTCTTTAATTAAAATGAATATTAATAATATTGCAATGGTTGTAAATGTTATTAAACAGGAAAACACATTCTTGACCGAACTAATTATGTTGCTGCACATGGATGATGAGGATGTGGAAGAGCAGGAGATATTAGAATTGATATTTGTTTCGAAAAAACTGAAGCGTGGTCATTTGTGACTGCTTCTACAAAATCCAATCAATGTTTTATATACAAATATATATGATAGGACTTTTTAGAAGCGGTTCGGGACATTTTGGGAGAAAGATGTAGCCGAAAACAAAGATGCTGTTAAATGAAAATTTTAAATCGCCATAGCATTGTATACTTTGGGCTGTTTTTCTGAGTACAGAATAGTCGGAGGGCTGTTAGCCAACAGCGTGTGCAATTTCCTGCATGAGTTTTGCAAAACACTCCTCATAAACAAATTCCCAGAGGATAGTCCACAAACTATCTCACTGCTGAGTTTTTGTGTCTGAGAATATTTTGACATCAGATGTTTTGTTGTGTTTTTTTTCCATTTTCCTGTCTGTCACTGTTTACATTTTCGTAGTGAATTCCGATTTTTCGTTGTGAATGTCTATTATATATGGTTGCATTTGACAATTATCGAAAAAATACCGCATGGAAACGTGAGAATTAGGAACATCCCAGATTGATGGTGGAATAACTGGGAAATTTTCGGAACGGCTAAACCTTACGGACCATCCCAGAAATGGATGGGGGATGGTGGATTGTCGCCAGTGTGAAAAGGCTATAAGGAAAATCTCGTTCTGCTGCTGCACTACTTGCTGGCATAGAATGGACCTTTAAAACAAATTTTGAGAGATTTGGATATATTTTTTCATAAATTTTCCACCATTTTAAAACATCTAATGCTCGTGTCTAATGAATTGCTGTTTTCAGGAAAAGAAAATTGATAAATGAAATCAGAATTTTGGGTAGATGGACTAGTTGAAATGATCTCTCAATTTGGGAAACACAGAATTGAATAATTTCTTCTTTATCGGATGTTTGCATATTTAATGCAGGAGGAAATAAAAAAAAGCAGTTTTATGCCAAAGAGTTAAGTTTGGAATCCAGGTGTAGTTAGGTTAGGTTAGGTTGAGGCGGCTGTCGGGATCCCGACACACTTAGGCCGGTTTCGGCCCGTTGTGATACCGCGTGGAGCATTTCCCCCTTTCCCTGTGAGACTCCATGTTATCCATTATCCCATCCGGATGCCCTTATGAAGTTTGCAATCCTTCTGGGACCCATTGTAGACATCTCTGAAATGTCGGTTAAGAAAGGTGAGCCCAGGTATTGAAGTCTCCTTCTACTGAGTGCAGGACAGGAGCAGAACAGATGTTCCACCGTCTCCTCCTCTTCCTCATCTCTGCAGCTGCGACAGAAATCGTTATAGGGGGCACCCAGCCTGTTTGCGTGTGTGCCAATGAGCCAGTGTCCCGTAAGGGAGCGTATGACTGAGCTGCACCTTTTCCTGCCGAGCTTGCAGAGCTCGTTGGTGCGCTTCCTATTTATATTGGGCCAGGTTTGCCGGGTTATGCGACATAGTGGCGCTGATTGCCATCTGTCGTTTGTAAGTTGCTTGTAATGCTCTGTTATTTTGAGCTTGCAGGTGGCCATTGGCATACGAATATCCTCCTTGTCATGGAGAAGGGGGATTGTTGTACCAGCTCTGGCCAACTCGTCTGCTATGCAGTTGCCTTTGATGTCCTGGTGGCCCGGGACCCAAATTAGGCTGATTGCAAACTGATGTGCCATCTCGTGGAGAGATTTGCGGCAGTTTGCCACGGTAGTCGAGCTTGATGTTATCGCATTTAGCGATTTAATCGCGGCTTGGCTATCACTGTAGATATTTAGGTGGGTTGCCGTAGTAGCAGCTTCGTGAAGACAGAGCAGGGCTTCCCTGATCGCTATGACTTCCGCTTGGAAGACACTGCAGTGATCTGGGAGCCTAAAAGAGTGTCTAATGTTTAGCTGTTCGGAGTATATTCCCCCTCCGACTTTATTGTCCAGTTTTGAACCATCTGTGAAGATTTGTATGGCTCCTTCTGGGCCTGGAGGTCCCTCGAGCCATTTGTCTCTCTGGGGGATAATTATTTCGAAGGGAGTGTCTATGTACTCCTTTGTGATGCAGTAGTCCGTTTTTGTGGGGACAATATTATTTCCGTTGAGGATGGATGCGTGACCAATGAGCTGTGACACCCATTTGTCGGAGTCTCTTAGACGAATTGCTGCCATTTCTGCCTGCCTCATACCCGCATGGTCAAGGCCCTGGAGGCATAAGATGGCGTTTAACGCATCGTTTGGTGTTGTGCGCAAGGCTCCACTGATGCACAGGGCGGCAGTACGCTGTACCTTGCCCATTTGGTTTGTGATGGTCCTTTTTGATAGGGCTGGCCACCACACGGTAACTCCGTAGAGTAGTATTGGCCTAACTATTGCTAGGTATATCCATTGGACTATGCTTGGGTTCATGCCCCATTTTAATCCAATGGCCTTTTTGCAAGTGTAGAGGGCTATCGAGGCCTTCTTCACTCTATCTTTGATGTTTATGTTCCAACTGAGCTTCCTATCAATTACCAGCCCTAAATATCTGGCATTGTCACTGAAGGAGAGTCTGCATCCGTTTAAAATCGGGGGGTTTAGAGGCGGGACTTTGTGTTTGTTCGTGAACAACACAAGTTCCGTTTTTGAGGGATTAACTCCCAGGCCCCGCGACGTTGTCCATTCGGACAGACGCGCGAGCTTTGCGGTCATAAGATCGCACAGTGTCTGAGGGAATTTTCCCGAAAAGATAATGGCAACATCATCCGCGTATGCCACCACTTTGCAGCCCCCCCTTCCAAGTTGCATAGAATCTTGTTGACTGCTATGTTCCATAGAAGGGGAGACAGGACACCACCTTGCGGGGTGCCTCTGTTGACATACCTTGCCTGAGTGGAAGATCCCATCGATGATGTCACCGTCCTGCATGTGAGCAATTGATCAATGAGCAGCACCAAGTGATGATCCACCCCCAGGTCAGTCAGGGCCTCCGTGATGGCCCCCGGATTGACATTGTTAAAGGCACCCTCGATGTCGAGGAACGCAACTAGGGAGTATTCCTTGACGCTTAAGGATTTCTCCACCACTGAGATTACCTCATGGAGTGCCGTTTCCGTGGATTTTCCTTTCTGGTAGGCATGTTGTGCGCCTGACAGCCACTGAGGATTTATGGTTGATCTCAGCTGTAGCCCGACTAGTCTCTCAAAAGTTTTGAGAAGAAAGGACGATAGACTTATTGGTCTGAAGTCTTTTGGGGTTGTATGAGAGGCTTTCCCTGCTTTTGGGATGAAGACTATTTTAGCCTTGAGCCAAAGCTGAGGAATTCTTCCCACTACCAGTATCTTCTTGAAGATACATTGTAACCAATTAATGGCTATATTCCCGGCTTTCTGTAATTGTGCCGGAAAGACCTGGTCTGGACCAGGAGATTTAAAGGACTTGAAGCTGTTTACCGCCCAGCTTATGTTCCGTTTTGAGAGAATGTGTGCCATCGAGGTTATCGGGCCCTCACTTGTGGGTGCTGCCGGCTCGATGGTAGTGCACCCGGGAAAGTGGGTCTCAAGTAGGATGTGTAGGGAGTCCTCGCTCGAGTTCGTCCACGTACCATCCACCCTCTTGAGGTATCCCACCGAGGGGGTTGTTTTTGATAGGATCTTACGTAGCCTCGCGGCTTCCGTTGTGTCCTCAATTTCGGAGCAAAATTTTTGCCAAGAAGCTCTTTTTGCCTTCCTAGTTTCCTTTTTGTATAGGGCTAGACTGCTTTTGTAGTTTGCCCAGTGATCCTCCTCGCTGCCGCTTTTAGCTCTATTGAAAAGAGACCTGCAGTTTTTACGTAGGATATCTATTTCTTTTGACCACCAAGGGGGTTTCTTTTTCCCTTTTGGTCTGATTGAGGGGCATGCTGCCGCGAAGGACTTTTTGCACGCTTCGGTGAAGCTATTTACCAGGCTGTTTAAATCGTCCGGAGAGTCCGGACATTTTGGTGGTGTGGGAGGGAGTAATCTTTCCATGCTTGTCCTATATAGATCCCAGTTGGCTTTCCTGGGGTTTATATAGTCCGCGGATTTTGGGCTTTCGAGAGATAGTATTGTCTCGATGCACCTATGGTCGGAGAAGGAGTGGTCTTCTAAGACTCTCCAACTTTTGACTATGTCCGACATTTTGTGGGACACTAGTGTGAGGTCAATAACCTCCTGTCGGTTTTTTATAATAAAAGTAGGGTCGTTACCTCGATTGCAGATAACAAGATTAGAGTTAAGAATGAAGTTGAAGAGTGACTCACCCCTTACGTTTGTGTCCGAGCTCCCCCATTGGGTGTGGTGAGCGTTGGCATCGCAGCCTATGAAAAGGCCTGTGTCCGACCTTTCATTATCGCATGTGATCTTGCGAACGAGGTCACTTGGAGGATCGCTCTCCTCGTGAGCCATGTAGGACGACACCAGGTTTAGGTGTGTCCCCTGTAGCTCTAGGCTAGCCGCCGTGTTGTCGCCATTGCTAAAATTATGGAGCAGAAAGATATTTAGGTGCTTTCTTGCCAGAATGCAGGTACGAATTTTACCTTCGGTTTGGGCTACAATCAGCTTGTAGTCCTTCGACGCCAATCCACAGACCTTGCCTCCCACTAGCCAAGGCTCTTGGATCAGCGCTATCTCCGCTCCGCTCGCGTCCAAGCGGAGTATGAGGGCAGCCGATGCTGCTTTACAGTGGTGGAGATTGATCTGTAGAAGTCTTAGTGACATCTTTAAGACCAACCTCCACCACTGTTGTGTCCGCGTCTGAGTCGTCGCTCACCTCGCCGTGACACATGGCCTCGAAGTCTCGCATGAGCGTCGAGTCTGTCGAGTAGCCGTCTTGCTCCGGCTCCAGCTCGTTGTCGGGTGCCTCGATCTCCGAGGCTACGTCCTGCTCGACTGGGTTGTCGACAGAACGCGCCCCGGTCGCTGCGTCCGACTTGTACACCTTGATGGTGACTGAGCTGAAGCCGAAGTTCAGCTCTCCCTTAGCTGCCTCAATCGGGGCCAGCGATTCCTTGTTGAGGACGACTACCGCCTGGTTTGTGGGGCCTTGCGTCGCCTCAACTTTGACCACCTTCCAGTCCTCTGTTGGAAGGAGCTGCACGGAGCGCTCGTCTTCGCAGGCTACGATCTTCGTATTCCCCTGGAACCATCCCATGTCCTTGCAGACTGGGGGTGGTCCAGGTTCTTGCTCCAGTAGTTCGAAGCAGCGGTCGGCCAGTGCCGCTTCCACCCACTTCCACTGGTTTCGGGGGATTCTTTCATCGGCTCTGCCTCTGTCCAGGACACCAATTAATGTCCTTTCTTTGGCGATCTGCGCGAAAGAAATGTTTGCCTGGACCCTTGAGCGCTTCGCAGTGGGTCCTGGCGTCTCTTGCGAGCGTTGTCGCTTGGTTTGGGCGGCCTCCCTCGGTGGCTTCATGCTGAAGTCCGGGAGTACCGCCGTGGCCCACTCCACCTTCTTCAGCCATTCGGCTGATGGGCTGGTCTCAGTACTTGTTTCCTGCCGACGGAGTATGTGCCCTGCACTCCTCTTTTCGGCATACGTGTACCTGGCTTTACTGGCTGACGGCAGATCGTCACCCTCCACTTTACCAGAAGGTCGGGCAGCCGCAGTGTTGCTTAGCTGCCTCCCCAAGGTGTCAGTTTTGGGTTTTGACGTGCCGCCCACCCCCGATTCGGGATGGGACCCCACCGGGTTCACGCCAGTATTCTCCGCCTTGCAGGTCTTTCCTGCTTTGGAGCGGATCAGGCCAGGCCTTTGGGCCGCTGCCTTCTCCAGCTTGGGATTTCTCCCAGTCGGCATTTGGGGAGTGCCTTCCTCCTTTGTGTTTTTGTGTGTAGTTATATTTGTTGTATTTTCCATGAAGTTCCCACGAGCTGCAGAGAAGGGGAACGGTCCACCCCGGCAGAGCTCCACATTACCCGGGTAAGGCATCATTAGAACAGGGGGCTGCCAAGTCCCTGAGCTCTCCGTTTGCGACTGGGCTAGTTTTTATACCGGGCCCCCAGCCAAATGTTTGTTTTAATGTGTAGTTAACATTATACAAAATTTTTTCTTTAAAAGACACTATGGATGATACATCTGTTGGATTGGGTGCACATAAAAGCTTATCTTTTTCAATAGATGGTAAAACAAAACATAGAGAGGGTGAACTGGGAAGCTGTAATTTCTTAAATATTACTTCAAAATCACTGCAAAGGTTAACTAGCTGTTGAAGCGTTGATATACATATAAGTAGTAATCTTTGGTTTTCTTGATTCTCCTTAAGAATTTCGTTAATGTTAAGCCAATTGTCTACTATTGACTTAAACATAGTGAAGTTTGAGTTCCAGCGTGTAGGACACTGATTTTTTAGCGAGGTCTTCAAATGATGCTGCAAGTTGGCTTTTTTAAATACTTAACAATTGTTTTGCACGCCTCTGAAAGTACGGTTAGCTCCAAAGATTCCTTAAAAGAATGTTCCAAGACGTTTGCAAATAAATGCCAGCTGCAGTTTAAGCGAAAGTTGTTTTCCAAAGCTTTTACAACGTTGGACCCTCTGTCTGTTACGAACATTATTTTGTCCATATTGTTTATCCCAAACTCAGAAAACAATGTGTTCAACTTGCTCAGAATGTTAGCACCAGTTGAACGCTGGAAATCCATAGACTTCATTCCCAAAATGATGTCAAACAGTTTTTAATCTTTTTGGAAGTGCAGCGTTATTCCCAAAAAGTTTCTGTGAACATAATTATCTATCTACAAATCTATTGTAGCAGCCGCGTCACCGCTATGCACAATATCGGCAATTTCATCTTTTACATGTTTCTTCTTTTCCTCTGAAATTTTCTGTGTTGCTCTTGAAATTGTCGTGGCATCAGGCAGAAGGTTTTGCATGTCAATAGCGTCTCCATATTTAGCTCCCATTTACATTAAAGATATGTATCCAAAACAGTTCGATCTTCTTTAATAATGTCCGATAAAATGCTCCAGATTACGCTTCTTCCCTTTTTCGCGGTGACAAGGTGTACGCATTTTTATACCCGTACTCAAAAAGAGTTAAGGGGTATACTGTATTTGTGGTAAAAGTGGATGTGTGTAACGCAGAGAAGGAAAATTTTCCGACCCCATAAAGTATATATATTCTTGAACAGTATCAATAGCCGAGTCGATAGAGCCATGTCTGTCCGTCCGTCCGTCTGTCCGTCTGTCTGTCTGTCTGTCTGTCTGTCTGTCTGTCTGTCTTGATGAGCGCCTAGTTCTCAGAGACTATAAAAGCTAGAGCAACCAAATTTTGTTTCGAGACTCATGTGATATCACACTGCTACAAGTGTATTTCAAAATTTCGCCACGCCCCCTTCCGCCTTCACAAAGGACGATAATCTGTGGAAGCCACAATTTTAAATATACGATAAAACTAAAAGAGCAGTATCGTAGAGAATGACTATATCTATCAGATTGTCTAATCTGATTCAGATCGGATCATTATTATAGCCAGAATGAAGAAATTAATTTTCAGTTGCTTCCCCCATCTCCTCTGGCGCGGCTGACGCTACTAATTCTCTTTCTCGCTCGCACACACCCTGCCCTGTGCAATGCGCGAGCGCCCTCTCGCGGAGGAGATGTAGAATCTAAATGGTAGATGTAGAATATCTGTTCTACATGTATAATCTACATTTTAGATGTAGATGTAGTTAACAAATGTAGCAAAAAAATGTAAAATGTAACATTTAAAATTTTTATTTTAAATTTCAATCATAAGCTCATAAATTTATATACTGACTAAGTACGGGTATAAAAGTAGAGTCGCGACTAGAAGCGACTCACGTTCCTTCTCGTCTCTTGTCTCAAAAATCTCACTAAGCGACCGAACTGAAAACAAGACATTCACTCTTCGGGTGAAAATTTCCACTATTTGGCTCTTTGGGTCGAATCAGTCGGCATCGACTTTGCATGTGTGCATGTAAACCCTTTCTCATACATGTTGCATATGATTGTATTGTATCCCTGCAGTCACCGCAGGCTGTCACCGCATGAAATTGTCATAGGAAAATTTGTTCATGCTCGACGTCGACAAAGGCAGCGACGTCGACGTCAGCATGAAATTCTGTCCGGCTTCCACTGCTGCAGATCGAAACGGACACGGAAGAAAGAGAAGCAGATATCCATATATTTCCCTCTCTCTCATATTTTTAGTTTTCTCTACCTACATTCGACCCTAACTCTTCTACTCTCGCTCATTTCGTCTCCTCAAAGGTATGAAAAGAGAAAAACCGATTAGTTGGTGAAATATTTTGTTGCGGGCGCCTTTGATTTTTTGTAGTTGCGCGTCTATTTACATGTTTATTCCTTTCAAAAGTGGTTTTTCAGTGTTTTTAAAGTCAGGTAAGTGGATTAAAGTGATTACAGTGCGCGTTGTTAGTTAAATTAAATTGTTACATGGGTTTCGCAAGAAAAAATATGTCTGGAATGTAGATTCTAGAAAATTCTAGCCGCGTGGTCTCGTTAACCGAGTGCGTCGCTGCGCGTGTTTGTTTTTGCTCGAGAAAACCCATGTAACTGAAAATACAGCATTTTTAATTAAAAAAATATATATGTGCAATTTGACTTAATCATTTACAGATCAAAACATTTCTGAAGTTGCTGGAGGACTCATTGCCCCAAAAGTGTGCTGGACGAAAAAGTAGTCCAGGAGTACAACCTGGACGGGACTTGCGGAAAAAATGTCGAGCCGGACTATATTCAGTTCTCAAAGGTAAAATCCAATTTCATATGTGTATTGCTTTATACAAATCACAACATAACTCAGAAGTTAGTTCAATAAATATTACATTCCGTGGCTAAAAATTTGTTTTTTATATCATTTCAGGAGCATTGGTGCTTATTAAGCCGATCGAGTCGGTTAAGGAAGGCCCTACAGATAATTTAAAATAATTAAAGCAACAAACAATCTAGAAAACTAAGTTAAATAAATATATTTACTTTTATTTGAATGAAGTGTTTAAAGAAATTTTTGGGTGCGTTTCACATATGAAACTATCCGTGAAATTTCGTTTCGAGTCACCAGTGATTTCATATGGGACATATTTGGAAGTGTCCCGAGTGAAATCACTGGTGGCTGTCCCGAGTGAAATCCCTGGTGGCATGTCACGAGTGAATTCACTGGTGCCTGTCCCGAGTGAAATCACTGGTGACTTTTGGAACTGCAGGGCACTTACTCAAATCCCAGCTTCGTATCCCTGCAGTTCCAAAAGTCACTTTTCACTGGTGATTCATTCGGTGAATCACTCATGCCATGTCCGTTGCCTGCAGTGACTCACTGGTGAAACTCCAGATGAAATTTGTATGGACGTGTCCGCATTTTTCACTCATGAAAATTCAAATGAAATTGTCACTGAGTTTTCCAGTGACTTCACCGGTGGCTTATACGTATAAGCGATGAGTGATTTCACTCGGGACAGCCACCAGTGAATTCACTCGGGACAGCCACCAGTGATTTCACTCGGGACAGCCACCAGTGAATTCACTCGGGACAGCCACCAGTGATTTCACTGGGGACAGCCACCAGTGAATTCACTCGTGACATGCCACCAGGGATTTCACTCGGGACAGCCACCAGTGATTTCACTCGGGACACTTCCAAATATGTCCCATATGAAATCACTGGTGACTCGAAACGAAATTTCACGGATAATTTCATATGTGAAACCCACACAAAAATTTCTTTAAACACTTCATTCAAATAAAAGTAAATATATTTATTTAACTTAGTTTTCTAGATTGTTTGTTGCTTTAATTATTTTAAATTATTTGTAGGGCCTTCCTTAACCGACTCGATCGGGTTAATAAGCACCAATGCTCCTGAAATGATATAAAAAACAAATTTTTAGCCACGGAATGTAATATTTATTGAACTAACTTCTGAGTTATGTTGTGATTTGTATAAAGCAATACACATATGAAATTGGATTTTACCTTTGAGAACCGAATATAGTCCGGCTCGACATTTTTTCCGCAAGTCCCGTCCAGGTTGTACTCCTGGACTACTTTTTCGTCCAGCACACTTTTGGGGCAATGAGTCCTCCAGCAACTTCAGAAATGTTTTGATCTGTAAATGATTAAGTAAAATTGCACATATATATTTTTTTAATTAAAAATGCTGTATTTTCAGTTACATGGGTTTTCTCGAGCAAAAACAAACACGCGCAGCGACGCACTCGGTTAACGAGACCACGCGGCTAGAATTTTCTAGAATCTACATTCCAGACATATTTTTTCTTGCGAAACCCATGTAACAATTTAATTTAACTAACAACGCGCACTGTAATCACTTTAATCCACTTACCTGACTTTAAAAACACTGAAAAACCACTTTTGAAAGGAATAAACATGTAAATAGACGCGCAACTACAAAAAATCAAAGGCGCCCGCAACAAAATATTTCACCAACTAATCGGTTTTTCTCTTTTCATACCTTTGAGGAGACGAAATGAGCGAGAGTAGAAGAGTTAGGGTCGAATGTAGGTAGAGAAAACTAAAAATATGAGAGAGAGGGAAATATATGGATATCTGCTTCTCTTTCTTCCGTGTCCGTTTCGATCTGCAGCAGTGGAAGCCGGACAGAATTTCATGCTGACGTCGACGTCGCTGCCTTTGTCGACGTCGAGCATGAACAAATTTTCCTATGACAATTTCATGTGGTGACAGCCAGAACTGCAGGGTGAGTAAGAATTGAAGCAAAAGAGACGTTTGCCAGCACAAACTGAGTTTTTTCAACGCTGAGTATTTTTGAGTGATTATATTGAGTAACGCAAGAAACACCGTAAGCAAGAAAGTGATCCGAACGAAGCGTCTGACAGCGCAAGCTGAGTTTATTCAACGCTGAGTATTTTTGAGCGATTGCATGTGAGTAAGATCTTTAGCTCATGAGTAAATCAAGAAAAATGTTCTCTGCTGCCAACCCAGACGAGATTTTTCAATCTATGAGGATTCCGTATGCTATCCGACAATTACCAACGTATTATGGTTATAAGGGTGATTTAAGTGAATTTATCACTAATGTTGAGGAAATATTAACGTTCATTAAAGAACCCGAAGAAACGCCTTACGAAAAATTGCTCCTAAGGGCAATTATAAACAAATTAAAAGGAAAGGCAAACGAATCTATTATTGCATCAGGAGCTACTCTAAATTGGGATGAAATAAAATCTGCATTAATGTTGCATTGTTCTGACAAACGCGACGAGTGCACTCTAATGCGTGAACTCCATAATCTCAGTCAACTAAGATTGCCGATGCAAAACTTTTATGAAAAGATTTGCGAAATCAAAATAGCATTTTTAAATTGACAAAGGCCAACGAACTTGAACCGATTCTAGTACAAACAAAAAAAGAATTATATTCAACATGTCTAAAAATTTTATTGACTGGACTGAAAGGTCCTCTAGGATTAACAATTAGGGCTATGCAACCTGAAACAATAAAAGATGCTTACGAAAAGGCCTTAAAGTAAAGGGAGATTTTTTTCAAGGAGAATAGAGAAAATAAAGATTGGGGACAAAATAAACATAGCTACCGATCATCATTTAGAACAGTACCATACAACAACACGATTAATAGAAATTATTCAAATGACAATGATAGAAATAATCAAAGAAACCACTTTCACTCAAAAATCAATAGGAACGTTTCGACAATTATGCCAAAAGAATATAATAATAACTATAAACGCTAAAAAGGGAATGACAACAATAACAGGGATTTGAGAAACAACAGGACACTACATAACGTTAACGAGGATGACTCGGAAGAAGTTATGGCTGAGATACATAATCTATAACACTGAACACGAATACCTAAGGGAACTAAAAAAGCGAAAAATTATGTACAAAAGTACATCAGGAGGCGGAAACGTTAATAACAAATAGAACGGAAAAACTCAATAAAGACAGAACAATGACTTTAGAGGAAAACGATATAGTTTACAGAAAAGAAAACAGACGAAACAAACTTACGTCTAAGTTCACGGAACATAAAGTATCAGAGGACAATGGTGCAACCATAATTACAGAAAAAAAAACAAAATATTCACAAATCTAAGACAAAAAGAATATACAAGAAAAAGATACAATACAAATTTTTTGGTAAAAAAAAAATTTCAAAATAAAATACTACATAATATTAATGCATAATATCATAAAACAATTTTCAAATATACTCCCATATTGTTTTCCAAATGTACACCTTAATATTAAGATACAGAAACTAAAATTATATTGTAAATTGTGGTCAAATGCTATAGTCGATCCCTAGTAACCACGGTATACGTTTCGACCATTTCCTAATTACTGCTGACGTCCACCGTAACCAATGTCCACTGTACTATATTGTCTGGACGTTGATATGCAATGACTGCACCATCAAGTTGCCCATGCGACACCAAGCCGAAGCCTGTTACGCGCGGAACCCAGGCTAGAATCGCAGCCCCTCCTCCCACCCAACCGACCGGGGGGCGCTGCCGCATGACGCGCGACGCGTGTTACCAAACCAATCGCGAACATGCAGGAAAGATAGATGTTAGACTAATATTCGAGGAAAATTAGAGCTAAACACAACTCAAGAGCTAAACATGCAAAGATAGCTAAGAAATATCACTAATTACGGGAAAGGTATGTTAAAATTAGTGATTTAAGAAGAGGAAGGGAATTAGTGGTGGATACTATAAGGTAGAGAGAATTATAGTCCGAGCATAAGACCCTAAACGGTTCATGCAAGGAATAATTTGATCTACAAAGTGGAAGGAACAAAGGGGTAAAGTTTCTAGTAGATCTAACAGGAATCGTAAAGTTTATGCGACTCAACAAGTCAGGGCTATCTACGTCACCCTTGATCAGGTTGTGCATAAAAATCACACCAAGCATTTTTCTACGACTAACTAAGGTTGGAAGGTTTATTAAAAGCAGTCTACGAGGGTAAGATGGCAGTCTCACATCTGCATCCCAGTTGAGGCCACGCAGAGCAAAAAGTAAAAAGTTTTTCTGGACTGATTCTATACGGTCCTGGTGTACTTTGTACTGGGGGCACCATACACAAGAGCCGTACTCTAAAATCGGACGAACAAGCGAGGTATAGAGAGTCTTCGTTATGTAGGGATCGTCAAACTCCTTTGACCACCTTTTTATAAACCCAAGCACGCCCATGGCCTTATTTACCATGGTGGAAATGTGTTCAGAAAACTTTAACTTGGGGTCAAGTTTAACACCAAGATCATCAACCAATGTAATTCTCTCAAGAGAACCACCGCAAAGGGTGTAAGGAGCTAACATGGGGCTGGACCGATGAAATGTCATAACTTTGCATTTCGAGGCATTTAGGTGTAACATATTTGCACAACACCATGACTGAAAGTTATTGAGATCGGATTGCAAGCGAGAGTGAAATGAAATGTCCTTGTACTGGACACAGAGTTTAACATCATCCGCATACATGAGTACTTGAGAATTTGTTAATACTGAAGGCAGGTCATTAATAAAGAGTGTGAAAAGTAGGGGGCCTAGATGGCTGCCCAGTGGTACTCCAGAAGTAACCTTAACAGGTGAAGAGAAGGAGTTTTTGAAGAGGACTCTTTGAGACCTTGAACGAAGATAGCTAGAAATCCATCTCAAAAGATTAGGTGGAAACCCTAAAAGGTCAAGTTTTTGTGCTAGAAGGGAGTGGTTTACAGAGTCGAATGCTTTACTGAAATCAGTGTAGATAACATCCGTCTGAAAGTTACATTGGAAGCCTTTAATGATAAAAGAGGTAAACTCTAATAAATTTGTGGTTGTTGATCGTCGCTTTATAAATCCGTGCTGAGATGGAGATATAAGTGATTTGCAGAGATGTTGCAAATGCGGAGTTAAAATTTTTTCAAACATTTTAGGAATAGCGGATAACTTAGATATACCTCTATAATTATTAGCATCAGACTTGCTACCTTTCTTATGGAGAGGAATAATAAAAGATTCCTTCCAGATCGGGGGAAGCATGAAGAATTAATGGATAGGGTGAATAGTTTAAGCAGGGGTCCACACAGAGTGTCGGCACAGTACCTGAGTACACAGCCGGGAACTCCGTCAGGACCTGGTGAAAACACCGGCTTAACTAGTCGAAGATCATGAAGCAGTAAACTTTCATTTAACAAGGGGCTGAAAATGCCATTCGACCTTGGTAAACTGTATGGATACGGCTGACCAGAGTAGCTGTCATGGGAATAGGTTGTTTGGAAAAATTGGGCGAAAAGATCGGCGATTGCCTGATCATTGTTTGCCGTCATGTTTAGAAATGATAGCGAGGATGGATGTGCGGACGTTCTACGCTTACTATTTACGAAGCTGTAAAACTGTTTAGGGTCCTGTGAAAAGCGTATCCTGCATCGAGATAGGTAATTTTTATAGCATTGAGCATTAAGAACGGAGAACTTTGACCGAGCTAATACATAGCGAGAGAGAGAAGTCGGAGAACCAACTTCTTGAAATTTTTTATATAGTCTTGATTTTAAGTTTTTTAGACTGGAATATACGAGCAAGTAATGAAAATGGAAAAGCCTGGGAGAATCAGTTTTACGCACAGGAATTCCAGGTCTTGTTGAGCCTGGACTATGAAATGTTCCGACGTAAAGATTGAGTCCACTGCAATGAGGACCCCTCCTCCACGTCGAGACGAACGGTCATTTCTAAAGATTGTGTACCGACCTGCCAAAACTTCGGAACTAAGGATGTCCGGCTTTAGCCAGGTCTCGGTAAACACAATAACGTGGGACGAGAATGCGAGACTCTCAAGAGAAAGAGTGCTGAGCTTACTACGCAAGCCTCTAGCATTCTGGTAGGTAACTATAAGAGAGGAAGTTAGTTTTTTGGATGGGTAGAAGTAGAGCGGGAAGATGAGGGTGGAGATAGAGATGGCGCACTGGTCTGAGCACTAGGAAGAGTTATGGGGGGCCTATTCTTCTTCTTAGCCTTGTATTCTTTCACCACCAAATGCTCCGGCCAAAAGTTGGCAGAGCAAATGGTGGCGAAGTGAGTCGAGGAGACGCTTATTTTGAAGGAAGCTATCTCCCTGGCATAAGAGAAATTAAACTTCTCCACCTTTAAGCCATCGGCTTTTATTTTGCTTTGAATAAAAGCAGTTACATCGTTAGATGTAAGATCAGGGGCAAGCCGCGATACAAAAATTTTCCGTTTTGGTGGGACTCCCACCAGCGGTTTTGAAACCACAGGTCTGGGACCTGTGATGGCAATAACCGGTGGTCCGGGACGTCTATTAGCTGGTGGGGGCGAGACTGATGGGATAGTTATGGAGTTGGGTTCGGACTCGACAGACACGGACGCTACAGACATGTCTACCTGCATACTCTCCGAAGTGATGCATTCGGGTCCCAAATCTGCTTCACCAGCAGCGATCGTTGCCCTTGGAGTGACAAACGTGATCAACTGCTGCACTGACGGAGTGGTCGGAGTTAGTTTTTCGGATGCCGGCGGACGAGAGGCAGTCGGCACTTGCAAGTCTCGCGGAGTGGACTTCTTGCGCCTCGGAGACTCAGCCAGCAGCTGCAAACTGCTGAACTGAGTGTCCATGGCCAAGAGCCGATCGTATTGCTGTTTAAAGCCAACAATCAGCTCTTTGAAGCCACTCCGCGTCTGCCTCATGAACGATCGCATGTCGTTTTCCACAGCACGACATTCCTCACAACTATAGTGCAGGCCATTGTTTTGGGAAATGGCATCTCCTACACGGCCCGTGATCCCTACACATTTTGCGTGCACTACGCTTTCGCAAAGCCAGCAAGGGATATTGGGCTGGTCATGGGTAATCTGCTTCTTGCAGGTTTTTTGGCACAGACAACAGCAAAATCCATGTTGATGTCTTTTAATTTTTTTTATCGAGAAAAAAAAGTTCAAAACAAATAGCAATCAGACCAATGTGCACGGTAAATGCTTAAAGCTATGCTTAAAGCAAAAACGGAAAAAACTGAGATGAGAGAGGAGGGTTGCAGCAGCAGCTTATAACTGAGAGCGCAACGAAACAGAAAGAGCGAGAGAGAAAGAACAGTTATTGGGATTTAGGTGATAGAAAGAGAGTGATAGAACTACGACAAAGAGCGGCTAAAATGTAATGAGAGTACTTACGAAAAGCAACAACACAAACACACGATTAACCGACGCACAAAAATTAATTAAATAAGTTGTGTTTTTACACAATTCTAAGGCATGCACCCGCGGTTAAAGATTGAGTTTAAATAAGAGATAGTAAGTAACTTCTTGAAATTTTTTATATAGTCTTGATTTTAAGTTTTTTAGACTGGATAACTCTTTGGTAAACCAAGGAGGCTTCCCAGATCTAATCGGACAAGAAAGTGGGACACAAGAATCAAAAAGTGTATCGAGTACATTGTAAAATATGTTTGTGTCTTTCATAACGTCAGTGCACACGTACAGAGCGGACCAATCAAAATCCCTAATGAGGTTATTAAGCTTCGTAAACTCGGCTTTGCGAAAGCAACGGACACGTTCAGACAGCCTACCCGTTCGATCCAATACAGTAGGCCCAATATCAACCGACACTTCGAATGTAGGATGGTAGGAGTCTTCAGGTATAGTGAGCGGAAGGGCTCGGGTTAGCAACGCTATGGTCGGATCTGAGACAAAGCACAGATCAAGCAATCGACCCAAGGAATTTTTCACATGGTTGACTTGAGACAGGGATAGGTCCAACAAGCCGTCAATAAAGTCATGTCGTGACATGGGCACAAGGTTATTAGACTCGTTAACCGAAGCCCAAACAGTACTTGGCAAATTGAAATCGCCAAGAACTATCATATGGTCTTTATCTGATAGCGAGGAAGAAACAGTTTTTAAAGCGGACAAGTGATGCTCGTATATTAAGGTATCCGAGGAAGGTGGAATATACGAGCAAGTAATGAAAATGGAAAAGCCTGGGAGAATCAGTTTTACGCACAGGAATTCCAGGTCTTGTTGAGCCTGGACTATGAAATGTTCCGACGTAAAGATTGAGTCCACTGCAATGAGGACCCCTCCTCCACGTCGAGACGAACGGTCATTTCTAAAGATTGTGTACCGACCTGCCAAAACTTCGGAACTAAGGATGTCCGGCTTTAGCCAGGTCTCGGTAAACACAATAACGTGGGACGAGAATGCGAGACTCTCAAGAGAAAGAGTGCTGAGCTTACTACGCAAGCCTCTAGCATTCTGGTAGGTAACTATAAGAGAGGAAGTTAGTTTTTGGATGGGTAGAAGTAGAGCGGGAAGATGAGGGTGGAGATAGAGATGGCGCACTGGTCTGAGCACTAGGAAGAGTTATGGGGGGCCTATTCTTCTTCTTAGCCTTGTATTCTTTCACCACCAAATGCTCCGGCCAAAAGTTGGCAGAGCAAATGGTGGCGAAGTGAGTCGAGGAGACGCTTATTTTGAAGGAAGCTATCTCCCTGGCATAAGAGAAATTAAACTTCTCCACCTTTAAGCCATCGGCTTTTATTTTGCTTTGAATAAAAGCAGTTACATCGTTAGATGTAAGATCAGGGGCAAGCCGCGATACAAAAATTTTCCGTTTTGGTGGGACTCCCACCAGCGGTTTTGAAACCACAGGTCTGGGACCTGTGATGGCAATAACCGGTGGTCCGGGACGTCTATTAGCTGGTGGGGGCGAGACTGATGGGATAGTTATGGAGTTGGGTTCGGACTCGACAGACACGGACGCTACAGACATGTCTACCTGCATACTCTCCGAAGTGATGCATTCGGGTCCCAAATCTGCTTCACCAGCAGCGATCGTTGCCCTTGGAGTGACAAACGTGATCAACTGCTGCACTGACGGAGTGGTCGGAGTTAGTTTTTCGGATGCCGGCGGACGAGAGGCAGTCGGCACTTGCAAGTCTCGTGGAGTGGACTTCTTGCGCCTCGGAGACTCAGCCAGCAGCTGCAAACTGCTGAACTGAGTGTCCATGGCCAAGAGCCGATCGTATTGCTGTTTAAAGCCAACAATCAGCTCTTTGAAGCCACTCCGCGTCTGCCTCATGAACGATCGCATGTCGTTTTCCACAGCACGGCATTCCTCACAACTATAGTGCAGGCCATTGTTTTGGGAAATGGCATCTCCTACACGGCCCGTGATCCCTACACATTTTGCGTGCACTACGCTTTCGCAAAGCCAGCAAGGGATATTGGGCTGGTCATGGGTAATCTGCTTCTTGCAGGTTTTTTGGCACAGACAACAGCAAAATCCATGTTGATGTCTTTTAATTTTTTTTTATCGAGAAAAAAAAGTTCAAAACAAATAGCAATCAGACCAATGTGCACGGTAAATGCTTAAAGCTATGCTTAAAGCAAAAACGGAAAAAACTGAGATGAGAGAGGAGGGTTGCAGCAGCAGCTTATAACTGAGAGCGCAACGAAACAGAAAGAGCGAGAGAGAAAGAACAGTTATTGGGATTTAGGTGATAGAAAGAGAGTGATAGAACTACGACAAAGAGCGGCTAAAATGTAATGAGAGTACTTACGAAAAGCAACAACACAAACACACGATTAACCGACGCACAAAAATTAATTAAATAAGTTGTGTTTTTACACAATTCTAAGGCATGCACCCGCGGTTAAAGATTGAGTTTAAATAAGAGATAGTAAGGGAGTTAATTTGAAATTAATTTTAGAATAAAACACCGGCTGTTTAAGCAAAATAAAAGGAAAATGCGGAGCGCAAAAAAAAACACGTCTGGTCACTACGAAAGAGAACGAACGATCTTATGTAGGGATGTAGGGATCGTCAAACTCCTTTGACCACCTTTTTATAATACCAAGCACGCCCATGGCCTTATTTACCATGGTGGAAATGTGTTCAGAAAACTTTAACTTGGGGTCTAGTTTAACACCAAGATCATCAACCAATGTAATTCTCTCAAGAGAACCACCGCAAAGAGTGTAAGGAGCCAACATGGGGCTGGACCGATGAAATGTCATAACTTTGCATTTCGACGCATTTAGGTGTACCATATTTGTACAACATCATGACTGAAAGTTATTGAGATCGGATTGCAAGCGAGAGGGAAATGAAACAGGTGAAGAGAAGGAGTTTTTGAAGAGGGCTCTTTGAGACCTAGAACGAAGATAGCTAGAAATCCATCTCAAAAGATTAGGTGGAAACCCTAAAAGGTCAAGTTTTTGTGCTAGAAGGGAGTGGTTTACAGAGTCGAATGCTTTACTGAAATCAGTGTAGATAACATCCGTCTGAAAGTTACCTTAGAATCCTTTAATGATAAAAGAGGTAAACTCTAATAAATTTGTGGTTGTTGATCGTCGCTTTATAAATCCGTGCTGAGATGGAGATATAAGTGATTTGCAGAGATGTTGCAAGTGCGGAGTTAAAATGTTTTCAAACATTTTAGGAATAGCGGATAACTTAGATATACCTCTATAATTATTAGCATCAGACTTGCTACCTTTCTTATGGAGAGGAATAATAAAAGATTCCTTTGAGATCGGGGCGAAGCATGAAGAATTAATGGATGGGTGAATAGTTTAAGCAGGGGTCCACAGAGAGCGTCGGCACAGTACCTGAGTACATAGCCGGGAACTCCGTCAGGACCTGGTGAAAACACCGGCTTAACTAGTCGAAGATCATGAAGCAGTGAACTTTCATTTAACAAGGGGCTGAAAATGCCATTCGACCTTGTATGGATACGGCTGACCAAAGTAGCTTTCATGGGAATAGGTTGTTTGGATAAATTGGGCAAAAATATCGGCAATTACCTGATCATTGTTTGCCGTCCTATTAAGAAATGATAGCGAGGATGGGTGTGCGGTTGTTCTACGCTTACTATTTACCAAGCTGTAAAACATTGTAGGGTCCTTTGAAAAGCGTATCCTGCATCGAGATAGGTAATTTTTATAGCATTGAGCATTAAGAACGGATAACTTTGACCGAGCTAATCACATAGCGAGAGAGAAGTCGGAGAACCAACTTCTTGAAATTTTTTATATAGTCTTGATTTTAAGTTTTTAGACTGGAATATACGAGCAAGTAATGAAAATGGAAAAGCCTGGGAGAATCAGTTTTACGCACAGGAATTCCAGGTCTTGTTGAGCCTGGACTATGAAATGTTCCGACGTAAAGATTGAGTCCACTGCAATGAGGACCCCTCCTCCACGTCGAGACGAACGGTCATTTCTAAAGATTGTGTACCGACCTGCCAAAACTTCGGAACTAAGGATGTCCGGCTTTAGCCAGGTCTCGGTAAACACAATAACGTGGGACGAGAATGCAGACTCTCAAGAAGGAGAGTGCTGAGCTTACTACGCAAGCCTCTGCATTCTGGTAGGTAACTATAAGAGAGGAAGTTAGTTTTTTGGATGGGTAGAAGTAGAGCGGGAAGATGAGGGTGGAGATAGAGATGGCGCACTGGTCTGAGCACTAGGAAGAGTTATGGGGGGCCTATTCTTCTTCTTAGCCTTGTATTCTTTCACCACCAAATGCTCCGGCCAAAAGTTGGCAGAGCAAATGGTGGCGAAGTGAGTCGAGGAGACGCTTATTTTGAAGGAAGCTATCTCCCTGGCATAAGAGAAATTAAACTTCTCCACCTTTAAGCCATCGGCTTTTATTTTGCTTTGAATAAAAGCAGTTACATCGTTAGATGTAAGATCAGGGGCAAGCCGCGATACAAAAATTTTCCGTTTTGGTGGGACTCCCACCAGCGGTTTTGAAACCACAGGTCTGGGACCTGTGATGGCAATATCCGGTGGTCCGGGACGTCTATTAGCTGGTGGGGGCGAGACTGATGGGATAGTTATGGAGTTGGGTTCGGACTCGACAGACACGGACGCTACAGACATGTCTACCTGCATACTCTCCGAAGTGATGCATTCGGGTCCCAAATCTGCTTCACCAGCAGCGATCGTTGCCCTTGGAGTGACAAACGTGATCAACTGCTGCACTGACGGAGTGGTCGGAGTTAGTTTTTCGGATGCCGGCGGACGAGAGGCAGTCGGCACTTGCAAGTCCCGCGGAGTGGACTTCTTGCGCCTCGGAGACTCAGCCAGCAGCTGCAAACTGCTGAACTGAGTGTCCATGGCCAAGAGCCGATCGTATTGCTGTTTAAAGCCAACAATCAGCTCTTTGAAGCCACTCCGCGTCTGCCTCATGAACGATCGCATGTCGTTTTCCACAGCACGGCATTCCTCACAACTATAGTGCAGGCCATTGTTTTGGGAAATGGCATCTCCTACACGGCCCGTGATCCCTACACATTTTGCGTGCACTACGCTTTCGCAAAGCCAGCAAGGGATATTGGGCTGGTCATGGGTAATCTGCTTCTTGCAGGTTTTTTTGGCACAGACAACAGCAAAATCCATGTTGATGTCTTTTAATTTTTTATCGAGAAAAAAAGTTCAAAACAAATAGCAATCAGACCAATGTGCACGGTAAATGCTTAAAGCTATGCTTAAAGCAAAAACGGAAAAAACTGAGATGAGAGAGGAGGGTTGCAGCAGCAGCTTATAACTGAGAGCGCAACGAAACAGAAAGAGCGAGAGAGAAAGAACAGTTATTGGGATTTAGGTGATAGAAAGAGAGTGATAGAACTACGACAAAGAGCGGCTAAAATGTAATGAGAGTACTTACGAAAAGCAACAACACAAACACACGATTAACCGACGCACAAAAATTAATTAAATAAGTTGTGTTTTTACACAATTCTAAGGCATGCACCCGCGGTTAAAGATTGAGTTTAAATAAGAGATAGTAAGGGAGTTAATTTGAAATTAATTTTAGAATAAAACACCGGCTGTTTAAGCAAAATAAAAGGAAAATGCGGAGCGCAAAAAAAAACACGTCTGGTCACTACGAAAGAGAACGAACGATCTTATGTAGGGATGTAGGGATCGTCAAACTCCTTTGACCACCTTTTTATAATACCAAGCACGCCCATGGCCTTATTTACCATGGTGGAAATGTGTTCAGAAAACTTTAACTTGGGGTCTAGTTTAACACCAAGATCATCAACCAATGTAATTCTCTCAAGAGAACCACCGCAAAGAGTGTAAGGAGCCAACATGGGGCTGGACCGATGAAATGTCATAACTTTGCATTTCGACGCATTTAGGTGTACCATATTTGTACAACATCATGACTGAAAGTTATTGAGATCGGATTGCAAGCGAGAGGGAAATGAAACAGGTGAAGAGAAGGAGTTTTTGAAGAGGGCTCTTTGAGACCTAGAACGAAGATAGCTAGAAATCCATCTCAAAAGATTAGGTGGAAACCCTAAAAGGTCAAGTTTTTGTGCTAGAAGGGAGTGGTTTACAGAGTCGAATGCTTTACTGAAATCAGTGTAGATAACATCCGTCTGAAAGTTACCTTAGAATCCTTTAATGATAAAAGAGGTAAACTCTAATAAATTTGTGGTTGTTGATCGTCGCTTTATAAATCCGTGCTGAGATGGAGATATAAGTGATTTGCAGAGATGTTGCAAGTGCGGAGTTAAAATGTTTTCAAACATTTTAGGAATAGCGGATAACTTAGATATACCTCTATAATTATTAGCATCAGACTTGCTACCTTTCTTATGGAGAGGAATAATAAAAGATTCCTTTGAGATCGGGGCGAAGCATGAAGAATTAATGGATGGGTGAATAGTTTAAGCAGGGGTCCACAGAGAGCGTCGGCACAGTACCTGAGTACATAGCCGGGAACCCGTCAGGACCTGGTGAAAACACCGGCTTAACTAGTCGAAGATCATGAAGCAGTGAACTTTCATTTAACAAGGGGCTGAAAATGCCATTCGACCTTGTATGGATACGGCTGACCAAAGTAGCTTTCATGGGAATAGGTTGGGCAAAAATATCGGCAATTACCTGATCATTGTTTGCCGTCCTATTAAGAAATGATAGCGAGGATGGGTGTGCGGTTGTTCTACGCTTACTATTTACCAAGCTGTAAAACATTGTAGGGTCCTTTGAAAAGCGTATCCTGCATCGAGATAGGTAATTTTTATAGCATTGAGCATTAAGAACGGATAACTTTGACCGAGCTAATACATAGCGAGAGAGAGAAGTCGGAGAACCAACTTCTTGAAATTTTTTATATAGTCTTGATTTTAAGTTTTTTAGACTGGAATATACGAGCAAGTAATGAAAATGGAAAAGCCTGGGAGAATCAGTTTTACGCACAGGAATTCCAGGTCTTGTTGAGCCTGGACTATGAAATGTTCCGACGTAAAGATTGAGTCCACTGCAATGAGGACCCCTCCTCCACGTCGAGACGAACGGTCATTTCTAAAGATTGTGTACCGACCTGCCAAAACTTCGGAACTAAGGATGTCCGGCTTTAGCCAGGTCTCGGTAAACACAATAACGTGGGACGAGAATGCGAGACTCTCAAGAAAAAGAGTGCTGAGCTTACTACGCAAGCCTCTAGCATTCTGGTAGGTAACTAAAAGAGAGGAAGTTAGTTTTTTGGATGGGTAGAAGTAGAAGTAGAGCGGGAAGATGAGGGTGGAGATAGAGATGGCGCACTGGTCTGAACACTTGGAAGAGTTATGGGGGGCCTATTCTTCTTCTTAGCCTTGTATTCTTTCACCCCCAAATGCTCCGGCCAAAATTTGGCAGAGCAAATGGTGGCGAAATGAGTCGAGGAGACGCTTATTTTGAAGGAAGCTATCTCCCTGGCATAAGAGAAATTAAACTTCTCCACCTTTAAGCCATCGGCTTTTATTTTGCTATGAATAAAAGCAGTTACATCGTTAGATGTAAGGTCAGGGGCAAGCCGTGATACAAAAATTTGCCGCTTTGGTGGGACTCCCACCAGCGGTTTTGAAACCACAGGTCTGGGACCTGTGATGGCAATATCCGGGGGTCCGGGACGTCTATTAGCTGGTGGGGGCGAGACTGATGGGATAGTTATGGAGTTGGGTTCGGACTCGACAGACACGGACGCTACAGACATATCTACCTGCATACTCTCCGAAGTGATGCATTCGGGTCCCGAATCTGCTTCACCAGCAGCGATCGTTGCCCTTGGAGTGACAAACGTGATCAACTGCTGCACTGACGGAGTGGTCGGAGTTAGTTTTTCGGATGCCGGCGGACGAGAGGCAGTCGGCACTTGCAAGTCTCGCGGAGTGGACTTCTTGCGCCTCGGAGACTCAGCCAGCAGCTGCAAACTGCTGAACTGAGTGTCCATGGCCAAGAGCCGATCGTATTGCTGTTTAAAGCCAACAATCAGCTCTTTGAAGCCACTCCGCGTCTGCCTCATGAACGATCGCATGTCGTTTTCCACAGCACGGCATTCCTCACAACTATAGTGCAGGCCATTGTTTTGGGAAATGGCATCTCCTACTCGGCCTGTGATCCCTACACATTTTGCGTGCACTACGCTTTCGCAAAGCCAGCAAGGGATATTGGGCTGGTCATGGGTAATCTGCTTCTTGCAGGTTTTTTTGGCACAGACAACAGAAAAATCCATGTTGATGTCTTTTAATTTTTTTATCGAGAAAAAAAGTTTAAAACAAATAGTAATCAGACCAATGTGCACAGCAAATGCTTAAAGCTATGCTTAAAGCAAGAACAAAAAACTGAGATGAGAGAGGAGGGTTGCAGCAACAGCTTATAACTGAGAGCGCTACGAACAGAAAGAGCGAGAGAGAAAGAACAGTTATTGGGATTTAGGTGATAGAAAGTGAGTGATAGAAGGTAATAACTACGACAAAGAGCGGCTAAATTTAATGAGAGGGCGTACTTACAAAAAGCAACAACACAAACACACGATTAACCGACGCACAGTGGGGCCTTTGGTCATTTCAGCTTGCTAAATTAATAACTTCCGAACGAATCAAGATATCTTCATGAAATAAATTGCGCTTAAAAGAAAAAACTTTCAGAATTTAGTCTGCAAAAGAACATGGTGCTACAATATCTAGAAGCTTTACAATAAATAGCCAAAGTTGAACTTTGTTACCAGTGCATATTTTCCTATGCAAAATGATAAATTCCAAATTTTTCGGATCGATAAATAATTTTTAATGGCCTATTATACTATAAAAAGTTATTTTAAATTTAATTTTGAACTTAAACCGAATTTACAAAAAAAATTTTTTTAATTGTTTTTATTTTTGGTTTACTATAAAACATGCATCTATTTCCGATGGATCGTTAGGAATATCCAATAATCTTAACATTTCTGAAGAATAAATACTTTCTAATTCTTTTTTCGATTTCACATGTCTAATTGATGAAATAAATGGATCTGAAGAGGCTGCCAACATGTTGAAAAGATCCTGATTTTGCCTTGTTCGTGATATTTTACAAGTATTCATGTACCTAAATTTATTGTAATCCTTGTTTCTCGTTTCCTGGGCTTCCTCTGACATCTCTCCTATTGGAAGGCTCTGATGTTCTATTAAAATTTGACCGTGTGCCAAAATTTTATGAAGCGTTGGAGTAAGCTTCTTTCTGGATACTTTTCAAATAACAACTCTGCAGTCTTCGAGGCATATTCGCCAAATTTTCGGGTGTTAATTTTGTCCTTGCAGTTTAAAATATTTAAAATTACAGCCAATCTTTGGATAATGCCTTCATCCACTCCAGTTATTTTTGCTGTAATTTCGTGTTCCTTAAAGAATTTCCGGGATGAGTTTCCATCGTTTGTGTTCCCGTATCCATATTTGGGGCAGTCGACCCTCAGTCCAAGTCTCGAAAAGAATTCGTCTTGAATCATTTTTTTCCTGTGTTTATGTTTCTCTTTGGCTGGCATGCTATCGTCAAAAGATTCTTCCGTTCGCGGGATGGTATATGCAAGTTTTAAAATAAACTCCATACATCTTATTCTTGCATTCAATGGGGAAATGCCATATTCCAAATTTTCCTCTTCAATTAAGGAATCATCCAAGTTTTGAAAGTCCTTCTGTGTTTTTTTGCAAAAAACCCATGTCAAGGTCGATTTCGTATTTGTTAGTTCGTTTAGAACTTTTCCATCGATCATAGTCAGGGCAAATTCATAGTTAACAGTAATAGTTGGACCATCCTTGAAATCCAATAATCCTGGTTTTATATTTTTAATCTGATTCTTAATATCAGTCACTGTGGACTTTATCAATTCAGAAGATTCCTTGGCGTATTTAAATAATATAGGGCGGCAGTAGTGAGCAGACGAAGGTCGGGGATTTTTCCAATGTTCTGAAGTATCCGATTTTAGCCTCAGGGGGACAAGAGAAGCCATAAACATGTTGGCATCTGTAATGGATTTATCTTCCGTTTCTATTATTTGCTTATATGCACTTTGTCCTGAAGATCCATCACATCCCCACTTGCTGATCAATGTGAGATTTTGCGGAAGATTCTCAATCTGATGGTCAGGTAAACTTTCAATGAGCCTTTTCGCAGTGTGGTCCACCAGGTCTTGAAGTTTTACTTCTGCTGATACCTCCGTCACATGTGGAGTCGGTCCTGCCTTCTTTTTAGCTTCTCCAATTTTTTTATATCCTGGCAGAACATCGACATTATGCTGCTTCAAGGAATGTCGCAATATTGAATATTTGTCCTTAGACATTCCCAAATCCATAAACAATGCCAAAGCCTCTTCAACGGTGTACGGCCTTGGTTGTGAATTTGGCGGAGTGACGATGCTCTTGTTTATCCTTTCAAGTCTAATGGGGCTTGCCTGCAAAACAGCTTTTGTGATATGTGACCTCTTGTTTTCCTTGTCGTTCATATATTTGATTGACAGCGCCTCCGATAAGTGATCCGTAGCTATATGACATGTTGCATCTGAAAGTTTTCTCTTTCTTGTATAAGCTGAACAGTCTTCCAGGGTTTTAATTGGTCTTCCTGAGCATCGTCCTGTGGACGTGGAGGGTCCATCATCTAGCATCTGCTTTCCAACTAACCAGGTTGCGTTTCTGCTATTGAACCATGTAGTATTACGATGTGAGATCTTCCATTTAGCGTAAATTCTAGCATATACAAGATTAATATTATGTATTATACTTGTATGCTTCTCCGGGTTGTCCGATTCTATATTTAATTCAACGAGAACAGCTTCCTTAAATTCGTTGAAGTTGTTTGAAGTTCTAAATATCTCAAACAATTTTATATTTTTCATCGCCATTTTCACTGTTTATACACAACTTAATGGTTTAAAAGTCAAAATATAACTATGGACCTATACAAAAAAGGACTGCAATATATATACATATGCATATACCACCCTTTGCCAAAATAAAAAGCAGGTTAAAAAACTTGGTCAAATTCAGGTCAATTGTAACGGCCAACCTGCATATGCAATGCCACAAAAACTTTTGAAAAAGGTAGGTCGAAGTTAAAAAGACTTACCTGCAAATGGATTAATAGCTAACTACATAATTTAGGTAGCGAAAACTTAAAAATGGTTAAATTATTGAGTGTACCTGAGTATATAGTTTCATTAGTACATTAGTACCTGATTTTTTTTGGTTTTTCAACTTTGACCTGAATTTAAAAAAAACTACATTTTTGTATTACCGAAATATTTTGTATACCGGATCATTGCATATTTCTTTACCTGAATCAAAGGTCGATACGTGCAGTCTTGGGTTTTGTGGCTCCTACATCGATAACAGTGACGCTACCTCGCACGAAAAACGTCAAAATTTGGATTTTGTATGGGAATTTGAGCTGCGACAGCCCATTTTTGGCCGTTTTTCGGTCGAGGTAGCGTCACTGTTATCGATGTAGAAGCCAAAAAACCCAAAGGCGCACGTATGGACCTTTGATTTGAGTAAAGAAATATGCAAAGATCCCGTATACAAAATATTTCGAAAAAGCAAAAATGTACTTTTTTTAAATTCAAGTCAAAGTTGAAAAACAAAGAAAAATTTAGATGGTTTGGAAAGTACGTTTTTCTCTTGAACTGTCTGTGCAACGAAGCAGTTTTTCATTGAATATTGATATATTGATAAATCATACCAAAAACAAAATGATACCTCACACAGTTCAATTTTTATTCTACCTGAAAGATGCAGTATGTCAATAAAAGTTGAATAAATTGTTGCACGCGGAAATAATTTTCAACTTTGATTGCTCATATCTCCTTAACTAAAAGTCCGATTCTTTTTAAACTTTATTTTTGAAAGCTTTGGAAAATACTCTATTGAATTCGTGTATTGGATTTATCCAAAGCGTTCAAAAAATGCATTGACTTTTGCCACCTCTTTGCGGCTGAGGCCCCACTGTGCGACGCACAAAAATAAATTAAACAAGTTGTGTTTTTACACAATTATAAGGCATGCACCCGCGGTTCAAGATTGAATTTAAATAAAAGATAGATAGGGAGTTAATTTGAAAATAAAACACCGGCTGTTTAATCAAAATAAAAGAGAACGAAAGAGAACGAACATATGACTGGACATGACACCGAAGCCAATGAGAGACGGAACAAGGAATCAAGAAGCAGGAAGGAGTGACAAGAAAGGAGGAACAAGGAAGAAGAGACAAGGAGAGAGAGAGAGAGAGAGGGGATCGACATATAGCAGGCTTGATTTTAAAAAAAGAGAAAGACAGATTAAAATAGTATACTTTTGATATTTAAACGAGACAGACGTATTTTTTTATTATTGGCAATGGCAAATAACTGGTAATTACACTCCCATACATATATCCTTCTGGATACGTAACTTACGCGGAAAACTTCAATCAGAATAGTTAATTGTCATTAACGCCATATGCTAAACAGCTTAACTTTACAGACAACAACCTTTTGATATGCTCTTGTACAGAAAATGTCTGTAAAAGAAACAAGGAAAAATTGACACTTGTGGTCAATGCAATGTGTGAATCACCTAGTATTGAATAACACTACTCT
Organism: Drosophila subsilvestris; assembly: GCA_035043285.1. NCBI lineage: Eukaryota > Metazoa > Arthropoda > Insecta > Diptera > Drosophilidae > Drosophila > Drosophila subsilvestris. The sequence goes on from JAWNNB010000466.1 coordinate 89,059, forward strand.
ACAAAATTGAACTTTTTATTTAGGCTGTGGCCCAAAATGATTTTACTGATAGATTTCGAGATTTAAAATTGTTTGAACATTATTATTTTTATATTTTACTTTTACTTTTTCATAAAGAATTAAAAAAAAACTAGTATTTTTTCAGAGGTAGTGCTTCTATTTTTGAATTAACTTAAGTATCTTATTTCTGGTTGCATGTTACATTGCAGTTCTAAATAGCTGAAATAGCTAAATGCAGATATAAATCAGATCCAGACACGTTGTAGCTGCAGCTTAACGTCCGGAAGATATTAAGTTTTCAAATTCAAATTTGATAATTTTTTGCTGTATTTTTTCATGAAATGTTGACTTTAAAAACTCAGGAAAAGTAGAAAAAAAATATTTTTTGGCTAATAGGTTTGGTTTTAGCCATTAATAAGGCGTCATTTAAAGTATTGTTCATTAAAATCTATGGAGAAACGGTGGAGCTACAGTTCGTTAACCAAACCCAAAAAATGAAAAAAATTATCAAAAAATACCTTTTTGACGGTTGCGGGCCCAACTTCCGCAACGCGTTTGCTTTGTTCCCAATTTATCAGCTTTTCTGAACTGCAAAGTCCCAAGCAACCATATATAAGGTACATAAGTTAGGTGAAAAATAGAAGCACTAGCTCTGAAAAAAAAACATGAAAAAAATACCAGATTTTTAAAAATTCTTTTACTTTGTTCCCAATTTATCAGCTTTTCAGAACTGCAAAGTCCCAAGCAACCATATATAAGGTACTTAAGTTAGGTGAAAAATAGAAGCACTACCTCCGAAAAAATAACATAAAAAAATACCAGATTTTTAAAAATTCTTTTAAAAAAAACTAAACCATAAAAATAACCGGAACTGTCGTGTTGAGTAGTGTAATCTGAATTGATCTGATGTAACCAACAAGATGGCCCCACGTTGTGCGCCAAAAAGAAAGAACTTATTAATTATTACTGTAATGAGTAACGCGACCGGCACGTATTATTTCCGGCTGATGGCTCGTCGGCAAGGGGGGTGGTGTTGTTTTATTTGCCATAGTCTGAGGCCTTTATTATGTTTTTTTTTTAAACGTGCAAGACAAGCCATAAAAGTATACCGGATAGAGAAAACTACAAACGACCACAGGACACAGACATTTGTTAATTCGACGGACGGACTATCCTCAGATGGATCGAGGAATGTTTTGCCCACCCTACCTTGGTCATGGCCTACCACTGAAATCTCTATCACTACCATGACCCCTTATGCAGGTACTTACTACAGGGCTGTGAAGGGGAGATCAAATACAAATATTTACGTGAACATTATAAAATTATTTACTACAACTTAAGGTAGCAGTACTTTACTAAAATTAAAACTGCCCACATTAGACACTTGGGTCTGGCCCAGAAATGTACTTATAATTTATACTTAACGCTAGAGACATGCAACATTAAATGAAAAATGGTTTAAACAACTTTAAATGACAAAGGGTATGTAAAGTACTTTGACTTTGGTACACTCTTTCATGCACATTTCATACCGAGAAAATAAAACTCACTCTGTGCCTCAATCCACCGACGAAAGCACATTCTGCAGGTGTCTGCAACCCTTTTTAAATTGTTGAAAATTATCAAGTTATGTATGTTCTTATTTGGGCTATCCTAATCAGTTCAAGCTTACCCGTGGGATTCGAAATAAATTATTAATTATAACCACAGTTTTAACCACCAGCTGCCACCACTTGAACTTTGAGTAATTGAAACCGCTGCTTTAACTTCTAATTTCTTTGTTGATTTAAATTCGTTATCGGAGCACTCGATGCTCTCCGCTTGAGATCCAAATGACGAAAGGAAGATGGAGACGCCACCAAACTACCATGAGCCCTATCGCCCAGCCAAATGACGTTCAAATGTCAACCTTTTCTCCTCTTTCCTCCTCCATTGCAACCATTCCCAGATCTCGCACAGATGGCGCCACTATTTAAATTTGCCCCACGCACAGTTTTTGAACCACTGATATGGACACCATTTATTCTTTACGATATTTCTTTTCTACACATACAGCCGTTACATAGTCAGGAATAAAATCATAGGTCAATAAAATAAGGTCATGTTTTGAATATCCTGGTACTGTGAGTAGGTCATATAGTAAGATTTTGTCAGTAGTATCGACAAAAAATAGGTCTAGTAAAGTGTTTCTGGTTTTTGTAAAGTGTGTGGGACGCTGGTGGTTTACTGTATTTAAGTCAAGGCTCAACATGATATCTGTCAATGAGGATTCTCTAAGAATATCACAGTTAAAGTCACCTGCTAGGATACGTCTGTATAATTCAAGGAAATGTCAGTAATAAGTGATGTCAGGTCAGAGTAGTCAATGTTTCGATTTGGTCGATATATGCAACCAAGGAGCAAATTTCTTCTATTGATGGTGATCTTTAAAAATATGTATTCTATGGCACTACACGATCAGAACGAAATACATTATATCCTCTACATTCAATTAACGAGTCACTCAAGTCGGAGACGAACCAAGTCTCGGACACACATATAACATCCACACCAGAGTCGATGAACATATGTCTGAATTCGCCAATATTCTTTGTCAAGCTTTGTGCATTGAAATGGCAGATTTTCAGACCAGATTTTTGCTTTACCAGACTTCTGGGGACCTGAGATGTATTCGAATTGGTTATTTCTAATGAACCGTCCATATCAAATGTGTTTTAACACAACGAAGAATTGAATTATGGTAAGTGCAGTTAAGGGCCCACTTAAAAATAAAATATAGGAAGGTTAGATTGGTAATACTTATGTCTAACATGCAAAATTTGCTTATGATTATATTATTGACGAAACGAGCTATTCTCGCCTCCAGCTGCTTGCATCTCTCGCAGGTCCTCAATTTTGAGAACTTCCCAGATCTCACTTTCTTGGCTTACTTTGACGTGAATCGTACCCCTGCGGGTAAATACGTACTGCAGCTTACGATGCTTCTTCATTTTTAGAGATTCTCTAAAAATCTAGTAGTTTTCCCTGGTAAGCTGGCCGTTCACATATGCAGAGTTAGGGGCTGCTTGGTTTCCAGCCTGTAAATACCGATGTTACGCAGTAGTGCCGCTTTGTCGCGTATCCGTTCCAGCTTGACAATGATGATGGGGTCAACAATGGAGTGGGGAAGATTTTTGTTCGGCCTCATTCGATAAATATCCCTAATAGTAGGCGCAGGCTGATTTCGGCTGAGGCACAAGGTGTTAAAGATATGCTTCAGCTTTTCACCTTCGACGTACGGAACTCCATGGATCCTCAGGTCGCAAGCGATGTTTGCCTTTGCCGTGCATCGAGGCTTAAAGTAAACTAAACTTCCAGATCCTCTACCTTTTTGTAAGTTAGGTTGTTCGTTGGTAGAGCTAGAACAATGATCTCAAGGACATTGAAGGACAATGAAAAACTTTGCCACTAACGAAAGGGAGCTGTAAGCCATAGTATGGGCCTTAGGCAAGCTTCGACAATATTTGTACGGCACTAAAGACATTAATATCCTTACCGATCACCAGCCCCTGATTTTTGCGGCATCCGACAGGAATCCAAACGCAAAAATCAACCGGTGGAAAGCGTTTATCGATGAGCATAACGCTAAGATCCACTATAAGCCCGGTAAGGAAAACTTTATTGCAGATGTACCTTCGCGACAAAACGTGCACGCACTACTAGATGTACCAGAATCCGACGTAGCTACTATACATAGTGATCAGTCCTTGACTTATACGATCGAAACGGCTAACACCCCAGTCAATTGCTTCCGAAACCAAATAGATTTGGAGGAAGCTAAATTTTATCTGAATAGAATGTACATTTTATTTGGTAACAAAACGCGCCATACATTTCACTTCCCAGACAGACTATCTCTTATTGACAATGTAAAAGAGGTGATTAACCCAAGCGTCGTAAATGCAATATATTGTGATTATCCCACATTAGCTAGTATCCAGCATGAGTTGGTACGATGTTTCCACTCGACTAAATTTAAATATTGCAAAAGGATGATAGCTGACATTTTAAACCAAAGCGAGCAAAGAGAAATCGTTATCACAGAGCACGGTCGTGCCCACCGAGCAGCACAAGAAAATATTAAGCAAATCTTGTCCGAATATTATTTTTCAAAGATGGCAAAACTAGCAAATTAAATCGTGATCTACTGTAAGATTTGCACCAAAGGGAAGTAGGATCGACATCCAAGGAAGCAGGAACTGGGTGAAACTCCGACACCATCTTATGTGGGTGAGATGTTACACGTAGATATCTTCTCTACAGACATGAAATATTTTTTGACTTGCGTTGATAAATTTTCGAAGTTCGCGGCCAACAAAAACTCATTACTGGAAGCTCGCCAAATCACGTCTCTCCTACTTATGTCATGAATCGACGTGGTCTTATCCCCAAGCCACCACTGGAACACTTGCTATTACTTACATACAGTGCTAAAAGGTGCCGCTCTGCAGCTCAACGGCAAGTGTTCAATTACTGCTGGCTTTGTGACAACATGGCACATACTAAGTGTGTTGACTTCGGTCCTACTGGTAGACGCGTAGTGGACTTGATGGCCTCAACTGGACTTATTGGGACTGCAGGCCGATTGAAGGCGACATGCGGGTCTTTATGAGACAGACTAATAATGAATACGCGGCCGTCAACGCTGGGTTTCGTGCCCTTCATGATAAGTTTGTCTCTATGGAGTCTCACATTAAAAATAAATAAATAAAGGGTAATAACTGTCTGCCCTCTGGTAGCGTAAATGTTTATCTTGCAGTTCCTGGGACACCCTCACTCCCAATGACTGAGGGACCTACTTCACCTACTTCATCACCCACCGCCTCTCCTGTGTCCGGGCCTGACTGCGATATCAGACGGGAAGTCTACGATCCCGTCGGCTGCGCTTCTGGACCCGCACTCGAAGGCGCCGATGCTGCTGTCAGTATGGAAGTGAAAGTTCCGTATAACACGGCTTCCATCGTCATCTCGGATTGAATATCCTTTGCTACCTAATAATCCTATCACCCTTTTAACTACTCTAACTGCTGTCGCTCCACTCAAACCTATTTTCGTCTCTCGACTAATGGCAGCGGCCACAGAAGGTCTGGTTAGAGACTTTATCTATTCTAAACGTAGTATTGATAATTTCTCTGGTCTGGTAGTTACTAAATTTAATTTTAAAGTCAAACGTAACATTTCCTCTTTCAAAATTCTGGTTCCTGATAAACATGTCAATGGTATGCTTGACCCCTCCTTCTGGCCGAAACATACATATATGACATATGACATATGTTTACAAATCGCTCCCATAACCCCGAACCTTGAGTGGGGGTCCTCCCTACGCCATCTTCGTCCGCTTCAACTTCCGTCCGTCCAACACCATCCCTGGCCGCATTACCTTCACCGTCAAAAAACTAAACACTCCCCTGGCTCTAAAGATATCATATCAGAATGTTCGTGGCTTGTGTAGCAAGCTAAACAATTTGTATACTTACAGTGCTTCTTTGTGATGGCTTTTTCTGAGACCTGGCTGAACTCCTCAATTTATAATTCCGAGATTCTAGTTGACAAATTTAATATATATAGGTTGGACCGTTTTACTCGTGGTGGCGGTGTCCTGGTTGCCGTTCGCTCGGACTTAGCGTCTCAACTCTTTTTCGTCGAAGGGGAAAAGAACATGGAAATAATCGTTGTCAAACTTCGCATGACCTTTTTCAATCTTTTTATATCCTTCTCTTATCTTCCACCATCCTCTGAATTTTCTACTTATATGCTGCACGTTTCTCATCTTCAGTCTGTTTCGTCCCAATTTAATGATTCCGATCGTTGTCCTAGGGCAGTGGTCGGCAACCTGCGGCTCGCGAGCCGCATGCGCCTCTTTCGCTGTAAAGATGCGGCTCTCCAGTTCCATTTACAGACATTAAGAGCACTAGTCAACACGAAATTTCCGCTGTGGCCCAACATGACTTTTCCTAATAGATTTCGCGATTTTAAATTTTTTACAGAATTATGTTTTTATGGTTTAGGTTTTTTTAAACAATTTTTTAAAATCTGTTTTTTTTTCAGAGGTAGTGCTTTTATTTTTCGAATAACTTAAGTATTTTATATCTGGTTGCATGTTACATTTCTAAAAAGCTGACACACGCAGCTATAAATCAGACCCAGCCACGTTGTAGCTGCAGCTTCACAGACAGTTTCGTCAACTGATTTAGACGGTAGTACTTTCACATCGCTCCTACCTTTTCTGCCTTTTTGCGATAATATCGCTTGTACTCTCACTTTGCGTTTTTCTTCGAGCACAGTGGTTCAACTGCTGTTTAAAATGGCTGTTGTCTGCAGTGCAAAGAAATGCGAATTCGGTGGCATCATAGTCGGCGATTCATTCTTCAGCTGCTGGCTATGCGACAATGTTGCCCATATAAAGTGTGCTGGTGGTGGCAATTATGGACGTCTACAAGACCTCATCTCAAAACGCATGGGTCTGACTTGGTCATGTTTGGCCTGCCGGGAGATTGAGGCCGAGATGCGCACTTTTATGAGACAGACTCGCACTGGTTTTTAGGACGTCCGGAAGCAATTTATCGCTCTCAACGACAAGTTCCTGACCCTGGAAACACAAACTCTCAAACTCTTGAGTGAATCTCCTAGACGGAAAATCCCTCATACTGATAACAACAACTTCCTGCAATGGATTGTAGTTGGAGCGCCTGCTTCTCATCTACATGCATCGGAATTCTTTGCTACTCCGAGCGGTCAGGCATCGCCGTTAGTCAATCCGCCATCAGTCGCTCCGGGGTTTCTTACACCCAATAACAATGAAGCAGATACTGCATCCATCACTGTCGGCACCGCTGTGTGTGCTCCCAGTGTGGGTATGCTTCCAGCTAATGATGTCCCCACTGTTCATGTTTCTTTCGTTTCCATCGACGCTGCCATTGTTCCTTCTACGAGATCTCTTTTGGGAGCGGCTCCACCTTCACTCTCTCGCTCGGGACTTCAACTAAGAGCAGTGGTATCACGTAAGGCTGTCTTCATCTCCCGTCTTATACCGGAGGCTACAATAGAGGATGTTAAACAACATCTTTGTTCTAGACTTAACGCCTCGCTTAATTATGTAATTGTGACCAAATTCATTTTTAGACATAAACGCAATATTTCCTCCTTTAATATTCTTTTTCCTGACTCTTTACTATCCAGATCACTTGATCCGTCTATTTGGCCTGAGCATAAAATTATGCATGAGTTTCTACATAAAGACTCTATCCAGAATCCCAATATTACTGGCCCTGGTAGTTCAAAAAACTAAATAACCTTTTTATCATTCATTACCAGAAGGTACGCAGTCTGTTAGGCAAATTGTGTCAAATTCATACGAATAGTGCCTCTTTTGACTTTGACGCTATCGCTTTAATTCTTCCGTTTATGATCATGAAATTTTCGTTCCTAAGTTTATCACTTATAGATTGGACCGTCCATCTTTTGCTGGCGGGGTTCTGATTGCTGTTAAAACAGATTTCTCATCTGAGTTGGTCCCACTTAACAATATCTATAGCATTGAATTCATTGCAGTCAAAGTTCGTGTTGGCTCGGTATCGATCTATTTTACTTGCTCTTACATTCCTACCAAGTCAGATGCTGAGGTTTACTCTTATCTCCTTTCTGCAATTCAGACTATTACATCTACTTAAGGTTGCAACTATCAAATTATTGTCATGGGTGATTTTAACTTACCACTTCTTTCTTGGCTGCCTGGTGACGAGTCTAACCTTTTGCTACCAAATAGGTTAGGTTAGGTTAACCCGGACGGCCCTCACGGGGCCTTTCATAGGCCAATATGGCCCTTAGTTATCCGGATGGGTGTGTATGGACCTTCATGAGTTGTTCACGCGGTTTCGAAGTCCGTGAGGATCGAGGAGATTTTCGCGAAGGAAAGAAGTTCCCTTGGCGTCCTCTTGGAGGCATCCTCTAGCGATGACAGCACCGGGCGCCTAGGTATCTTCGCCTAGCCCGTGAAAGAGCCGGGCAGATGCAGATGAGATGCTCCAGGGTTTCGATAGCCCCGGGTTCTTCGCATTTCCTGCAGCTGCCACTGTTGGTGATGCCCAGCTTGACAGCATGTGCCGCAGCCAGACAGTGACCTGTGAGTATTCCCACTAGCATTCTGCAATCCTTCCGTGGTAGGTGCAGTAGGTAGTGGCTGAGTTTCCCATTGTGCTCCCTGCACATGGTCTTTGTGGTTCTGCAGGTGGTGGTGTTGCTCCACCTGTTCCTTACTTTAGTGTTGGCCTTTTTCTCTAGATCGCTTTGGAGCGTTCTAAGGGAGACCGGTACGTTCTCAGTTCTGTCATTTCCCAGCCCCACGCCGTCCTTAGCCAGAACGTCAGCGATCTCGTTACCATCGATGCCTTGGTGGCTGGGAACCCAGTAGATCCGCACTGACTTAGTCGTGCTTAGGATTTCTAGTGCCTCCCTGCTTGCCAAGACATTTTTGGAACCGACCGGCGACGACTGCATGGATCTTATCGCCGCCTGGCTGTCCACGAACAGGTTGATCACGTCGTGTGGGCGATCCGTAGACTGAGCAGCCTCCGCTGCTTTCCGTATCGCGAAAACTTCCGCCTGGAATATGCTGCATTGGTCCGGTAGCTTATAGGACAGCCTTATTTCAGGGTCTGTACAGTATATGCCCGCTCCTACTCCTCCTTCCATCTTGGAGCCGTCTGTGTAAATGTTGAGGTGCTGAGTCTGGTCCCGACCCTTTTTCCAGTCGTCGGGTCCCATAAATGATGTTGTTTTGACATTCAGGCATGTTCTGGGGATCATGTAGTCAGTTGTACTGATCATGTCTCGACCGATTGAACTGTGCCCGAATCCGTGCAGCGACATGTTTCCTGATGCGACTAGGCGTTGTGCTGCCTTTCCTGCAATCAGTTGCGCGTGGGTGTCTAGGGGGTCAATTCCGAGCAATGTTTCGAGAGCTTTTGTTGGAGTTGATCTCAGCGCCCCTGTGATGCAGAGCATTGCCTGCCGCTGAGTTCTTTCCATAAGCTTATTGTATGTCTTTTTTTCCGTAGCCTGCCACCACACTAAGACTCCATACAGCAGAGTCGGTCGCACCACCGAGATGTAGATCCAGTGCATTAGAGCAGGTGATAGGCCCCATGTGCTGCTAAGCATCTTCTTGTATGCGTATAGCGCAATGGTGGCCTTCTTCACCCTTTCCAATACATTGGGTCTCCATGCCAGCTTGCTGTCCAGTACTATGCCCAGGTATTTGTCTTGTGTTTTTGGTGTCAGCCTGGTGCTGTCGATTTTCGGGGGGATTCATATCGGCACCTTATATCTCTTGGTAAAGAGGATGAGGTCCGTCTTGTCCGCGTTGATACTGAGTCCTACTTTTTCCGCCCACTCACATATCTCCCTGAGTGTTGATTCCATTATAGAGATAAGGGTCGATGGACATACTCCCGTAATAATTATGCTTATGTCGTCCACATAAGCCGTTATTTTTGGGGCTCTCCTCGCGAATCTCTTTATTAGGTCGTCGACCACCAGATTCCACAGGAGGGGCGACAGAACCCCACCCTGAGGTGTGCCTCTGTGCGCCCCTTTCACCATGGAAGCGGTGTCCCTTTCTGAATACACCCGTCTGCAACTTAGAAGGTTCTTAATCCAGAGGTTGATTGCGGGATGTGTGTTTGTCGCTTCTAGGCGGTTCATTATCGCGTTCGTATGACGCTCCGGATATGTCTACGAACACTCCTAGTGCATACTTTTTATTATGAAGGGCTCTTTCGATATTGGCTACTAGCGAATGCAGTGCCGACTCTACCGATTTCCCTTTCGTGAAGGCGTGCTGGTTGGTTGACATCTGTCCCCCTACATCATTCCTGATGTGTAAATCCAGCAGCTTTTCTAGAGTTTTGAGTAGAAAGGAGGTGAGCTTATCGGTCTATAGTCCTTGGGGCTCATATGGCTGCACATTCCTGCTTTTGGTAGGAAGACAATCCTCGAGGTCCTCCATTGGATAGGGATATAGCCTGTACTCATGAAAGCTTGCAGAGAGCCATGGGGTGATCACGTCTTTGGTCACCTGTAGCATGGCTGGAAATATACCGTCTAGTCCAGGTGCTTTTGTACCCGCAAAGGAGTCTATAGCCCAGTGGATTCTCTTAGACGATATGAGATCTGTTGGAGGGTGCTGTTCCTCAGTTGCTAGGTTCTGATGCTCTGTGGCGTCAGCAACCACGGTGCATCCTGGAAAGTGATACTCCATTAGTACTGTTAGGGCTTCTTCGCTGCCCTCAGTCCACTGTCCATCATTTCGCTTCAGCTGACTCTATATGGTTGGTTGCTTCGATAGCAACTTCCGGAGTCTTGCCGTTTCTGGGACTTTCTCGATATTGGAGCAGAAGTACCTCCACGAGTTTCTTTGTGCCCTGCGTATTTCCTTCTTGTATTCCCTGAGTAGGGTTTTGTATTCCTCATTGATTATCTCATCGTTCGCCAGTTTGGCGACTTTGAAGAAGTCTTTGAGGTTGTTTCTTTGAAGCGATAAGTCCGGGTTCCACCAAAGTGGTTTGTTCTCGAGGGTGGGCATGATGCGTGGTACGCATACAGTAGTTCCTTGGATAGTGTCTCTAGGGACGTCTCTATGTCTTCCGGAGATTTCACTGTGCCCGGACGAGTCGCGAGCTTCGAGGTAACTGTCCTTTTAAACTTTTCCCAGTTTGTGTTCCGGGGGTTTCTATAGACAGTTATCTTCGGAGAGTGTTTAAATTCGCACTTAAACTGAATGTACTTGTGATCTGAGAAGGATGGTCTTTCAAGGACTCTCCATTCAGAAACCAAAGTACTCTTTCCCGTTACGAGTGTTAGATCTAGCACGTTGGATGAGGTGGGACCTACGTAGGTATATTCCTCCCCCACGTTTGCTACATCTAGGTTAGTTGAAAGTATAAAGTCTAGAAGTGACTCACCTCTGTCGTTGATATCGGGGCTTCCCCACACACTGTGGTGGGCATTTGCGTCCGTACCAACTAGAATTTGTTGGTCCTTCGGATTGGCTTCCGCCACCAGACTCCTTAGTTCTTCCGGAGGAGCTGACTTATCGTGTGCCATATAGCAGGAAGCTACCAGCAGGCGCTTGTCCTCGCTTTCGAGCATCACCGCAGTCAGGTCGTCAGTGCTGTAATGAGAGATAAGGTAAGCATGCATGTCCTTCCGTACGAGTACGGCGGTTCTGGTCCTGCTTACCGATGGTGAGTAAAAACAGTTATAGTTGGAGGACTTCAGTCCGGCCACAGAATTGCCAGAGGCAATCCATGGCTCCTGGACCAAAGCTATGTCGACGGGCCCTTGCTCCAAGGCTATAAGGAGCTCCGCCGACGCGAGTTTGCTTTTATGTAGGTTGAGCTGCAGCACCCTCACTGTCATGAGTATTGCGCTCAACCTCCCTCGACGGGTTGACTATGACAGTCAGGTCACCGTCCTCCTCCTCTTCCTCCGAGTCGTCCAACGAAAACCCTGGGCGGCCTCCAGGATGGTATCCAGACCTAGGTCCTTCTCCACCTCGCTTGCCTGCAGGGTGTGCGCATCCTTGTCCCCTGGGTGGCGTTTTTTGAGACGTAGGTAGACACTGCCTACGCCCCACGCCATCTTCCCAAATCTCGGGTAGAGGATGTCCTCCGCCTCCTTGTTGATCTGCAGGATCATGTGCTGGCCCCCCTCATTGGGTAATGGGCTACCAGCGTGGATGATCCTCCAGTCCGCCGTGGGCACGTCCGCGTTTTGACGCTGAAGAAGCTTCAGTGCTCGGTCACCCTGGACTGCAATGGGGAAGAGCACCTTCGGGACGGACGGGATCATCTCCCTGTCCACCACCTCCAGCTTGGCCCCCTCCCACATCGCTTCCAATTTGGGTACCGCCTGCACCAACCACTTCCTCGTCGGGTCGTCATTGCACTTCAGGATCTTTACCCCGTTCAACCATGCCGCACCGTCAAAGATGGGCATGGGAGCGTCCGGCTCGTCCTCCATTCGCTCAAAGAGGGATTCGACGAGCTTGGCGTGGACCTGCTTCCACTGCTCAGCCGTCATCTTTCCATTCTCCTCGCTGCGATCGATCAGGGCCACAATGAGGTGTCTCTTGGACACGTCACTCATCCTGGCCTTCTGTTTTGGCTTGTTCGCTTTGGGTTGGGTGATGACCACCTTGGGCCCGCGTTTCCGCTTGCTCGCCGGAGTGTCCTTGGCACTCTCGATCGAGCGTTGCCTTTTGGTGGCCATCATCTCCTCAACCTTATTGGCGAATTCGCCCTTCGTCGCCTGCATCTGAGGCAGCTGCGAGTAGTGAAGACGTCCCTCCTCTACCTTTTGCTCAGCCCAGGCCAGTTTGCTCTTCTCCTCCTGGGAGATGCCAACCTTGCCTTGGAGCCGGCTCTTGATTTTGAGGGCCGCCTTGTATTGGGACTTCGCCTTCATTCCCTCCCTGGAACGCTTCGGCCCTTCCCTACGCAGGGAGCTGGTACCTGGTTCCGGCGAGCGAAGTAGGCTCTCCTCTTCGGTTTTGCTGACGCTGAGAACGCTCTCCAGGTCCGAGTCTGTCTCGACAACAGCACCTGTGCGTCTCAGCGTGCACTGAGGCGTTTTTGTGGCAGTAGCTTTAAAACTGGTAGGGCCTGCTCCCGCCATACCAGAGTTGTGACCGCTGGCGACACGCAGAGAGGATTGCTCCACCGACGTTTGGACTGACATCCCAGTCCCGGTTTGCTCATTACTCCGCTCCATTGTGGCCCGAAGGTCCATAAAGTTGATATTTTTCGGGGGAACCACCCCCTAGAGTTTTATGCCTACCCGCCAGGCACCTCCAGCCATGGTCATGGTTCAGTTCCCCCAATGTTATATCGGGAAGACCTGGACCTGACCTTAGCTGGACACTGCATTACCCCGGACAGAGCAAGCGGCAATGCATTACCCGATTCGGGATAATGCAGTGCCCATTGCCCAGCCGGCGCCCTCGGGGAGGGTTCAGCTGGAGGATTTTTGCCGGCCTTGCTACCAAATTACCACAACGATTTTATAGATGGGCTTACCGATGTCTCCCTTGTCCAAATTAATTCCATAAGAAATAGTAGGGACAGACTCCTAGACCATACGTTTGTTTGTGATGCTGCTCTTGCTACGGTCTCCAGAGGAAGTCCAGTATCACTTCCTGAAGACACCTACCATCCAACTTTAGCTATATTCCTTAAGTGTGTCCGATCCAGTTGCGCTACTAATCCCATGGCACCTAGTAGCAAACTAATTTTGTTGAGCTAAGTCTCCACCTCTTGCATGTTGACTGGACGTTTCTCCATGTGTTACCGAACATTGAAGAAACAGTCAATTCGTTCTTTGACACTATTACCTTGATATATATATTTTTTTTAATTTAATTTATTTCCTGCTTTATCCTATCGCTACAAGTATAAACTTATTTTTATTGCGTTAGTCACTCGTATATAGAGTAGTATACATATATAATTCATTTTGGATGTTATCTACTTAAGCCTAATAATTAAACATTGAAATTTTGACAAAGTTATGTACTTAAAGCAAATACTTATATCCTAACATTTTATTTATTTATTTTTTTATTTATTTATTTATTTTTATTTTTTTATATATTTTTTAATATTCATTTTAATTCTTTTTATTTTTATTTATTTATTTATTTATTTTTTTATACTTAATGATAAATTTTTGTTGTTTTTATTTTTATTAGTTTCCTAAATGCTCTTTAATTATACCCGTACTCAAAAAGAGTTAAGGGGTATACTGTATTTGTGGTAAAAGTCGATGTGTGTAACGCAGAGAAGGAAAATTTTCCGACCCCATAAAGTATATATATTCTTGATCAGCATCAATAGCCGAGTCTCTGTCTGTCTGTCTGTCTGTCCGTCTGTCCGTCTGTCCGTCTGTCCGTCTTGATGAGCGCCTCGTTCTCAGAGACTATAGAAGCTAGAGCAACGAAATTTTTTTTCCAGACTCATGTGATATCACACTGTTACAAGTGTATTTCAAAATTTCGCCCCGCCCCTTCCGCCTTCACAAAGGACGAAAATCTGTGGCATCCACAATTTTGAAGATACGATAAAACTAAAAACGCAGTATCGTAGAAAATGACCATATCTATCAGATTGCCGAATCTGAATCAGATCGGATCATTATTATAGCCAGAACAAAGAAATTAATTTTCAGTTGCTTCCCCACCTCCTCTGGCGCTGCTGACGCTACTCATTCTCTGTCTCGCTCGCACACACTCTGCCCTGTGCAATGCGCGAGCAACCCCTAGCGGAGGAGATGTAGAATCTAAATGGTAGATGTAGAATATTTGTTCTAGATGTATTATCTACATTTTACATGTAGATGTAGTAAACAAATGTAGCAAAAAAATGTAAAATTTAAAATTTTTTTTTAAATTTCAATCATAAGCTCATAAATTTATATACTGACTGAGTACGGGTATAAAAGTAGAGTCGCGACTAGAAGCGACTCACGTTCCTTCTCGTTTTATTATGAAATTGAGTTGCGCTCCTAATGGATTTAATGTGATGAGGAAGACTGTTCCATAAGCGGATTGCATTAACAAAGAACTGCCTCTTCGAGCAAAGCGTTTGAGTTCGAGGGCATAAATAGTTGTTAGTTCTTTGTGATGTAGCAGGGTTAAGTTTGCAGTAAAGGTAAATCGGTTCTTGGGTCGTTACAATTTTATGAAAGTATACTAAAGTTCTAAAATCTATCCAAGTCGTCAAGCTAAGGTCAAGTATTTTATTTGTCAAGTGTGATACATGGTCGAAACGTCTTAAATTAAACACATATCGGACAATTGAATTAAAGGCTACTACTAGTGTGCGCATGTCGCGAGCATCACTATGTCCAAATATTTCAACACCATATAATAGAGTGGGAATGAGAATGACTTTAGAAATCAGAAGTCTTATTTCTTCTGGTAAAAATGTTTTAAACGCTGACAATTGGCGTAACAGACCATAGGTACGTCCTGTTGCCTTTGATATGTGTTTGCTCCATGACAGTGTGCTGCTAAATGTTATGCCCAGGTTAATTGCATGGTCTTCATAGGAAATGGGTGCGTTGTCAATGTGTAGTTTCTCCAGATTTTTTGTGTTAATACTTTTTTTAGCAATTACTAAACATTTTGACTTTTTAGGATTTATTTCCAAGCCATTCTCTTTTGCCCATTTCTCTATTATGGAAAGCATTTTGTTGCACGTACTGACACAAACATTTATTTCATTAACGGGACTGCTAACATAAATTTGGACGTCATCAGCATATAGATGTACTTCACATTCGGACAGGACACCAGGTAGATCATTAACATATATTGAAAACAATAATGGGCCTAACACAGATCCCTGAGGAACACCCCGCGTAAGTTTCATAAGAGACTACTGCTTGCAATCGATTTGTAAGATAAGACTTTATAAAGTTGACTGCAGTGTCTGAGAAATTGAATATGTTCGTCAATTTTGCGCAGAGTATTTTATGGTTTACGGAGTAACCCAGTTATTGCCAAGTTGCTGTCGTAAATCTTCCACAATATCTGTTATGGCACTTATGCAGCTTCGTTTCTTTCGAAAACCCGACTGCTTTTGACTCAACAGCGAGTTGCCAAGTTTTAGCGGAGGCTATGCGGATTGGACGGACTTTTACTCGATGTTCACCACCATCATCGACAATCATCCAGACCTATCCAACATTGAGAAGTTCCAGCATCTGCGATCTTCCCTGCGTGATTCGGCGTTGGAGACAGTTCGTTCGCTGGAAATCTCGGACAGCAACTATAATATAGCATTGGATTTATTGGAAAAGAGGTTTAATAATCGTCGGTTAGTTTTTCAGGCGCACATTACTGAGATTATGGGGCTACAGGCTGTGGAGAATGGGTCAGTGTCGATGCTGCGGGAGATTTCTGATAAGTTCAACGCCCATATTCGGGCGCTGCAGGCTATGGGCACTCCTGAGCAGATCGCAGGATGCATCATTGTGCAGGTGCTGCTGCTTTCCGGCCAAGCCGTGGGAGGCGTTTGGAGGACACAGCCTTCGTCAACCTGATTCCGTCATGGGAGTCCATGGCCTCGTTTTTGGAGCAGCGATGCAGGACGTTGGAAACAGTGGATTTTGCTATGACAACCTATGCGCCGAGCAGTCAGGTGGGCAGGAATAGAAAACCTAACCATTCTAAATCCACACTTGTTGCCATTAACCAAAATACATCTACCTGCGTGCTGTGCAATGACAGCGCTCACGAAATCAATCATTGTTTCAAGTTTATAGCACTGTCTCCCACAAATCGCCATAAAGAAGCCAAGAGGTTTTCCCTGTGTGTAAATTGCCTCAAAACAGGACATCGATCGAGTCAATGCAGCTCCAGCAAATGCCGTACCTGTGGGCGCAGGCACCACACTCTTCTGCATTTCGGAGGCCCTGAAGCTACTGCAGCCCAAGGTGGATCTGTGCCACTTGAAACTTCGTCTCCATCTGCGTCGTCTAATCCCATCACTGAGTCCTCCGCTTCAGCGTCTACTGCGGCTACTCATACCACTGAGCCATCTATACCCGCATCTACTTCTGCTGCTCTTATTGCCCAGGGTCTCAGTGATGATATTGTTTTGCTAGCCACTGCAACAGTCTTGGTCAAAAATCGTTCCGGAGTTTTTGTTCCCTGTCGAGCGTTGCTTGACTCCGGCTCTCAACTACACTTAATTACCTCTCGCTTCGCAAATTAGCTTCAGCTTCGAAAAATTAAATCATCGACTTCAGTATCAGGAATAGGCGATTCTACCTTTGTCACGGATGGAGTTTCGGTCAACGTTAGCCTGCACTCTCGTTCATCGGAATACTCAACTCTCATCACCGCTGTCGTAGCCTCTAGCATAACCGACCGGCAGCCAAGCTTCGGAATAGACACTCGCAACTGGAATATTCCAGCAAACCTGCCACTAGCTGATCCAGAGTTTTATAGACCTCAGCGTGTCGATCTTCTTATTGGCGCCAGCTTGTTTTACGAACTCCTCTGTGTTGGTCAGGTCAAGCTATTGCCAGGATTACCATCAATTCAGAAGACTCGCTTGGGATGGGTCATATCTGGAGGTTGTTCCCGTGTAAAGAGGAGGTCCTCTTTAATGGTTTCGCGCGCTCCGTCCGTAGATGCTGAGGACAACCTAGACGAGAGACTTGAGGTTCTGCTGCGACGGTTTTGGGAGGTAGAAAATTGCACCGAACCCATAGTAAATTCTACCAAAGAAGAGTTAGATTGTGAAGCTCACTTTGTTCAGCATTTTCGCCGATTGCAAACCGGTGATTATTGTGTGCGGCTGCCAGCAAAATACAATCTGGATCTCTTGGGAGAATCGTACCATCAAGCTCTTCGTAGATTCTTATCCCTTGAACGGAAGTTAGATCGCCGGCCTGATGTAAAATCACTGTATGCTGCTTTCATAAACGAGTACCTTGATCTAGGTCATATGTCTTTGGATCCTGCCGAGTCAATCAGCTGCTGCCGATATTTTTTGCCTCACCATTGCGTCACAAAGGAAGATAGCTCCACTACCAAGCTTCGGGTCGTTTTCGATGGATCCGCAGCAACTTCATCTGGCTATTCCCTGAACGACGTTTTAATGGCCGGTCCTGTAATCCAACCCAAGCTATTCCATATTCTTACTCGATTTCGGTCATATGCAGTTGCGATTACGGGAGATATTTGCAAGATGTACCGGTGTGTAAGGGTCTCACCCGAGGATAGTAACTTGCAGTGTATTTTGTGGAGGAATTCCATTCAAGAGGATTTGCGTGTGTTTAAGCTGGACACCGTTACTTATGGGACGAAGCCTGCCTCATATTTGTCAGTGCAGCTGGTCCAGCGTACGCAGCTCTGGGAGGACATGAAGTCACTGCGCGCTAGGGGAGTAGTCTCCTCATCCAGCTCACTTGCATCGTTGTGCCCTTTCATAGATCATTTTGGGCTACTCAGAGTTGATGGTCGACTGAAGAATTCTTCGTTGGATTTTGATGGCCGTCATCCCATCATCTTGCCCAGCAGCCATCCCCTTACTCTTGCAATTATCACTCACTTTCACGAACGGAATCTGCACGCTGGACCTCGAGCTCTGCTTGGATTAATCCGATCCCAATATTGGCCCATTGGGGGGAGGAAGACTGTAACCAAGGCAGTAAACAAGTGCGTAAGATGCTTTCGAACGAAGCCTAGAATATTGGAGCACATCATGGCGGATCTTCCGAAGGAGCGTCTCGACGGTTCTCATGCCTTTGAGATCACAGGCGTCGACTTTTGTGGCCCGTTTTTCCACAAGCCAGAGGCACGCAACAAGGCTCCAGTCAAATGCTACGTTTGTGTTTTCATTTGCTTTGCTACTTAGGCTGTTCATTTGGAGCTAATCAAGGACTTATCTACAGTCTCTTTTCTACACGGCCTAAAGCGGTTCATATGCACCAGACGAAAGCCGCGACAAATTTGGTCAGATAACGCAACCAATTTTGTCGGCGCCAGGAATGAGCTTTTAGATCTAAAGCGCCTATTTCTCAGCGACGACCACCAGAAGGCAGTCTTGGAATTTTGTCTGGTTGAGTCTGTTGACTGGCACTTCATACCGCCACGCTCCCCGCACTTTGGAGGTCTGTGGGAAGCTGCTGTGAAGACGGCCAAGTTTCACTTCTACCGTGCTATAGGCACCTCGGTGCTTGGATTTGAGGAACTGCGCACGCTGTTATGCCACATCACGGCAGTTATTAACTCAAGACCCTTAGTATCCATTTCCAAGAATCCTGCCGATCTGGACGTTTTAACTCCAGCTCATTTCTTGAATGGCGGACCTCCGGCTTTGTTCTCTGAGCCTGACGTAACTCAGCTAAACTTCGATCGCCTGAACGGATGGCAGCGCGTTTCATATTTGCAGCAGATCTTCTGGTCCCGATGGAAGGAAGAATACATCACTTCACTGCCGCAGCGCTCAAAGTGGCGCACGCCGAAACCTAGTTTGGCAGTCGCGGATGTGGTTCTTGTTAAGGATGAGAACCTTCCTCCCATGAAGTGGCCACTAGCTAGGGTAGTCGAGCTGATACCTGGAAGAGATGGCGTTGCCCGTGTCGCTGTTCTGAAGACCCCAACTGGAATCACCAAGCGAGCCGTCAATAAACTCTGCCTCCTTCCCCTTAAGGATGCTGTTGAAAGTCAGGCTTCCAACGGGGGGAGTATGTCGGGTCAGGCAGCATAACGTATATGCCTACGCCCGGCAGCGGCTGTTCTTGGCAGCGACGTCGCTGCTTCCGTGCTGCTGCTGCACCTGCTGCGTTTAAGCAGCGCTCTCGCTCATTCGTCATCTACCGCTCGTGCTCGGCTAATGAGCCGCGCCGAGCTATGCCTTTGCTATCTCTCGCACTTTCTGTCGTCGCATATATACATACGCAAATATTCAGTCAATTGCTGACATACGAATCGCGGTCTATATGTGCACCTCGCTTGCTTCTTTCTTTCGCCTTCCTACCACTCTCTGTGTATCAATCGCTCGTACTCGGCTTAGCAGCCCGAGCTTCTATCGCTTCTTTCGTTCTCTCTCTCTCGCTTGCATTAGGGCACGGGCAATTCGGTCCGCCTGCCCTCATACAGTCTTTAATTGATCGTCATCATTATCGCACTCACGTTCTTGCGTCTTGATCTGGTCTTGAACCTGCAAGAACATACCCTCACGCCTTGTATAATACATAACAGCATATATTCGGTCTTACATACGGACATACGAATCGCGTTCTATCTACAAGGGCATTATTGATCGTTGCCGGCCCCTATACCGCGCAACTAATAAACTAAATATTCTGAACTAAAACCATCGACTTCTTATTTACAAAATAAAGAAAACAGCTAGTGAAAAAGCTCGCTAGCTCAACATTGGTGACCCCGACGTGATTGTACATAATCGATCAGTGCAATCACAAACCACATTTAAACATAATAATATACATTGCCGTTCGTTGGTCTGGTTTCGCTCGCCGCTCTTATCCAGTGCCATTGACCACATAGCCCGTGCCATCGACCACATAGCTTTCATACAAGCATATACATCGGCCGCCCGCGCACACACGAATCGCGCCTTAGGTTCCCGTTCATTACGCACGTTGCGCTTTGTGTTCCTCTTCCCGCTACGAACGTTTCTAGAGCCGCTGCTGCTATGGATGCTGCCAACGACGCTCCAGTTACCAGGGAACAAAACAGGGTGTCTTTTCTGAGGATTAAGTCAGCGGAATTATGTGACAAAGTGAAGAGATTGACTACCGCTTGGGAAGATGAGGCTGCGAGCTGTGATTATTACATGCTACTGGTAAAGCTGGAGCAGATCGAGAAGCTGAATGGGCGATTTGAGACATTGCACAACGAGCTTGAAGAATTGGACTGCACGGAGATTCATAGTGGATTGTGCGACAGCTTTGAAACACTTGCCAGTGCTCTCAAGCCTTCGATCATGCGTGAAATCGCTAGGATTAGCGGATACATGCCTCTGCATTCTACGTTTGCGGGAGCAAATGCAACTGCTGGTTTTGCCGCTTCTCAGCCGCTACCTTGCCGTAGGCCAGGATCTTCCCTTCCTCCTATAACATTGCCAAGTTTTAGCGGAGGCTATGCGGATTGGACGGACTTTTACTCGATGTTCACCACCATCATCGACAATCATCCAGACCTATCCAACATTGAGAAGTTCCAGCATCTGCGATCTTGCCTGCGTGATTCGGCGTTGGAGACAGTTCGTTCGCTGGAAATCTCGGACAGCAACTATAATATAGCATTGGATTTATTGGAAAAGAGGTTTAATAATCGTCGGTTAGTTTTTCAGGCGCACATTACTGAGATTATGGGGCTACAGGCTGTGGAGAATGGGTCAGTGTCGATGCTGCGGGAGATTTCTGATAAGTTCAACGCCCATATTCGGGCGCTGCAGGCTATGGGCACTCCTGAGCAGATCGCAGGATGCATCATTGTGCAGGTGCTGCTTCGCAAACTTGATCCAGCGACTCAAGCCAAGTGGGAGGAACGTTTGGAGGACACAGCCTTCGTCAACCTGATTCCGTCATGGGAGTCCATGGCCTCGTTTTTGGAGCAGCGATGCAGGACGTTGGAAACAGTGGATTTTGCTATGACAACCTATGCGCCGAGCAGTCAGGTGGGCAGGAGTAGAAAACCTAACCATTCTAAATCCACACTTGTTGCCATTAACCAAAATACATCTACCTGCGTGCTGTGCAATGACAGCGCTCACGAAATCAATCATTGTTTCAAGTTTATAGCACTGTCTCCCACAAATCGCCATAAAGAAGCCAAGAGGTTTTCCCTGTGTGTAAATTGCCTCAAAACAGGACATCGATCGAGTCAATGCAGCTCCAGCAAATGCCGTACCTGTGGGCGCAGGCACCACACTCTTCTGCATTTCGGAGGCCCTGAAGCTACTGCAGCCCAAGGTGGATCTGTGCCACTTGAAACTTCGTCTCCATCTGCGTCGTCTAATCCCATCACTGAGTCCTCCGCTTCAGCGTCTACTGCGGCTACTCATACCACTGAGCCATCTATACCCGCATCTACTTCTGCTGCTCTTATTGCCCAGGGTCTCAGTGATGATATTGTTTTGCTAGCCACTGCAACAGTCTTGGTCAAAAATCGTTCCGGAGTTTTTGTTCTCTGTCGAGCGTTGCTTGACTCCGGCTCTCAACTACACTTAATTACCTCTCGCTTCGCAAATCAGCTTCAGCTTCGAAAAATTAAATCATCGACTTCAGTATCAGGAATAGGCGATTCTACCTTTGTCACGGATGGAGTTTCGGTCAACGTTAGCCTGCACTCTCGTTCATCGGAATACTCAACTCTCATCACCGCTGTCGTAGCCTCTAGCATAACCGACCGGCAGCCAAGCTTCGGAATAGACACTCGCAACTGGAATATTCCAGCAAACCTGCCACTAGCTGATCCAGAGTTTTATAGACCTCAGCGTGTCGATCTTCTTATTGGCGCCAGCTTGTTTTACGAACTCCTCTGTGTTGGTCAGGTCAAGCTATTGCCAGGATTACCATCAATTCAGAAGACTCGCTTGGGATGGGTCATATCTGGAGGTTGTTCCCGTGTAAAGGGGAGGTCCTCTTTAATGGTTTCGCGCGCTCCGTCCGTAGATGCTGAGGACAACCTAGACGAGAGACTTGAGGTTCTGCTGCGACGGTTTTGGGAGGTAGAAAACTGCACCGAACCCATAGTAAATTCTACCAAAGAAGAGTTAGATTGTGAAGTTCACTTTGTTCAGCATTTTCGCCGATTGCAAACCGGTGATTATTGTGTGCGGCTGCCAGCAAAATACAATCTGGATCTCTTGGGAGAATCGTACCATCAAGCTCAATCAGCTGCTGCCGATATTTTTTGCCTCACCATTGCGTCACAAAGGAAGATAGCTCCACTACCAAGCTTCGGGTCGTTTTCGATGGATCCGCAGCAACTTCATCTGGCTATTCCCTGAACGACGTTTTAATGGCCGGTCCTGTAATCCAACCCAAGCTATTCCATATTCTTACTCGATTTCAGTCATATGCAGTTGCGATTACGGGAGATATTTGCAAGATGTACCGGTGTGTAAGGGTCTCACCCGAGGATAGTAACTTGCAGTGTATTTTGTGGAGGAATTCCATTCAAGAGGATTTGCGTGTGTTTAAGCTGGACACCGTTACTTATGGGACGAAGCCTGCCTCATATTTGTCAGTGCGGCTGGTCCAGCGTACGCAGCTCTGGGAGGACATGAAGTCACTGCGCGCTAGGGGAGTAGTCTCCTCATCCAGCTCACTTGCATCGTTGTGCCCTTTCATAGATCATTTTGGGCTACTCAGAGTTGATGGTCGACTGAAGAATTCTTCGTTGGATTTTGATGGCCGTCATCCCATCATCTTGCCCAGCAGCCATCCCCTTACTCTTGCAATTATCACTCACTTTCACGAACGGAATCTGCACGCTGGACCTCGAGCTCTGCTTGGATTAATCCGATCCCAATATTGGCCCATTGGGGGGAGGAAGACTGTAACCAAGGCAGTAAACAAGTGCGTAAGATGCTTTCGAACGAAGCCTAGAATATTGGAGCACATCATGGCGGATCTTCCGAAGGAGCGTCTCGACGGTTCTCATGCCTTTGAGATCACAGGCGTCGACTTTTGTGGCCCGTTTTTCTACAAGCCAGAGGCACGCAACAAGGCTCCAGTCAAATGCTACGTTTGTGTTTTCATTTGCTTTGCTACTAAGGCTGTTCATTTGGAGCTAATCAAGGACTTATCTACAGTCTCTTTTCTACACGGCCTAAAGCGGTTCATATGCACCAGACGAAAGCCGCGACAAATTTGGTCAGATAACGCAACCAATTTTGTCGGCGCCAGGAATGAGCTTTTAGATCTAAAGCGCCTATTTCTCAGCGACGACCACCAGAAGGCAGTCTTGGAATTTTGTCTGGTTGAGTCTGTTGACTGGCACTTCATACCGCCACGCTCCCCGCACTTTGGAGGTCTGTGGGAAGCTGCTGTGAAGACGGCCAAGTTTCACTTCTACCGTGCTATAGGCACCTCGGTGCTTGGATTTGAGGAACTGCGCACGCTGTTATGCCACATCACGGCAGTTATTAACTCAAGACCCTTAGTATCCATTTCCAAGAATCCTGCCGATCTGGACGTTTTAACTCCAGCTCATTTCTTGAATGGCGGACCTCCGGCTTTGTTCTCTGAGCCTGACGTAACTCAGCTAAACTTCGATCGCCTGAACGGATGGCAGCGCGTTTCATATTTGCAGCAGATCTTCTGGTCCCGATGGAAGGAAGAATACATCACTTCACTGCCGCAGCGCTCAAAGTGGCGCACGCCGAAACCTAGTTTGGCAGTCGCGGATGTGGTTCTTGTTAAGGATGAGAACCTTCCTCCCATGAAGTGGCCACTAGCTAGGGTAGTCGAGCTGATACCTGGAAGAGATGGCGTTGCCCGTGTCGCTGTTCTGAAGACCCCAACTGGAATCACCAAGCGAGCCGTCAATAAACTCTGCCTCCTTCCCCTTAAGGATGCTGTTGAAAGTCAGGCTTCCAACGGGGGGAGTATGTCGGGTCAGGCAGCATAACGTATATGCCTACGCCCGGCAGCGGCTGTTCTTGGCAGCGACGTCGCTGCTTCCGTGCTGCTGCTGCACCTGCTGCGTTTAAGCAGCGCTCTCGCTCATTCGTCATCTACCGCTCGTGCTCGGCTAATGAGCCGCGCCGAGCTATGCCTTTGCTATCTCTCGCACTTTCTGTCGTCGCATATATACATACGCAAATATTCAGTCAATTGCTGACATACGAATCGCGGTCTATATGTGCACCTCGCTTGCTTCTTTCTTTCGCCTTCGCTACCACTCTCTCTGTGTATCAATCGCTCGTACTCGGCTTAGCAGCCCGAGCTTCTATCGCTTCTTTCGTTCTCTCTCTCGCTTGCATTAGGGCACGGGCAATTCGGTCCGCCTGCCCTCATACAGTCTTTAATTGATCGTCATCATTATCGCACTCACGTTCTTTCGTCTTGATCTGGTCTTGAACCTGCAAGAACATACCCTCGCGCCTTGTATAATACATAACAGCATATATTCAGTCTTACATACGGACATACGAATCGCGTTCTATCTACAAGGGCATTATTGATCGTTGCCGGCCCCTATACCGCGCAACTAATAAACTAAATATTCTGAACTAAAACCATCGACTTCTTATTTACAAAATAAAGAAAACAGCTAGTGAAAAAGCTCGCTAGCTCAACAATTAATATTAAAAAAAATATATAAAAAAATAAAAATAAATAAATAAAAAAATAAATAAATAAAATTTTAGGATATAAGTATTTGCTTTAAGTACATAACTTTGTCAAAATTTCAATGTTTAATTATTAGGCTTAAGTAGATAACATCCAAAATGAATTATATATGTATACTTCTCTATATACGAGTGACTAACGCAATAAAAATAAGTTTATACTTGTAGCGATAGGATAAAGCAGGAAATAAATTAAATTAAAAAACATATATATATCAAGGTAATAGTGTCATAGAACGAATTGACTGTTTCTTCAATGTTCGGTAACACATGGAGAAACGTCCAGTCAACGTGCAAGAGGTGGAGACTTAGCTCAACAAAATTAGTTTGCTGCTAGGTGCCATGGGATTAGTAGCGCAACTGGATCGGACACACTCAAGGAATATAGCTAAAGTTGGATGGTAGGTGTCTTCAGGAAGTGATACTGGACTTACTCTGGAGACCGTAGCAAGAGCAGCATCACAAACGTATGGTCTAGGAGTCTGTCCCTACTATTTCTTATGGAATTAATTTGGACAAGGGAGACATCGGTAAGCCCATCTATAAAATCGTTGTGGTAATTTGGTAGCAAAAGGTTAGACTCGTCACCAGGCAGCCAAGAAAGAAGTGGTAAGTTAAAATCACCCATGACAATAATTTGATAGTTGCAACCTTAAGTAGATGTAATAGTCTGAATTGCAGAAAGGAGATAAGAGTAAACCTCAGCATCTGACTTGGTAGGAATGTAAGAGCAAGTAAAATAGATCGATACCGAGCCAACACGAACTTTGACTGCAATGAATTCAATGCTATAGATATTGTTAAGTGGGACCAACTCAGATGAGAAATCTGTTTTAACAGCAATCAGAACCCCGCCAGCAAAAGATGGACGGTCCAATCTATAAGTGATAAACTTAGGAACGAAAATTTCATGATCATAAACGGAAGAATTAAAGCGAAAGCGTCAAAGTCAAAAGAGGCACTATTCGTATGAATTTGACACAATTTGCCTAACAGACTGCGTACCTTCTGGTAATGAATGATAAAAAGGTTATTTAGTTTTTTGAACTACCAGGGCCAGTAATATTGGGATTCTGGATAGAGTCTTTATGTAGAAACTCATGCATAATTTTATGCTCAGGCCAAATAGACGGATCAAGTGATCTGGATAGTAAAGAGTCAGGAAAAAGAATATTAAAGGAGGAAATATTGCGTTTATGTCTAAAAATGAATTTGGTCACAATTACATCATTAAGCGAGGCGTTAAGTCTAGAACCAAGATGTTGTTTAACATCCTCTATTGTAGCCTCCGGTATAAGACGGGAGATGTAGATAGCCTTACGTGATACCACTGCTCTTAGTTGAAGTCCCGAGCGAGAGAGTGAAGGTGGAGCCGCTCCCAAAAGAGATCTCGTAGAAGGAACAATGGCAGCGTCGATGGAAACGAAAGAAACATGAACAGTGGGGACATCATTAGCAGGAAGCATACCCACACTGGGAGCACACACAGCGGTGCCGACAGTGATGGATGCAGTATCTGCTTCATTGTTATTGGGTGTAAGAAACCCCGGAGCGACTGATGGCGGATTGACTAACGGCGATGCCTGACCGCTCGGAGTAGCAAAGAATTCCGATGCATGTAGATGAGAAGCAGGCGCTCCAACTACAATCCATTGCAGGAAGTTGTTGTTATCAGTATGAGGGATTTTCCGTCTAGGAGATTCACTCAAGAGTTTGAGGCCAAGGAATTGTGTTTTCAGGGTCAGGAACTTGTCGTTGAGAGCGATAAATTGCTTCCGGACGTCCTGACGACCGGACGTCCAGAAAAGGCTCAAGAGAACCACCGCAAAGGGTGTAAGGAGCCAACATGGGGCTGGACCGATGAAATGTCATAACTTTGCATTT
Organism: Drosophila subsilvestris; assembly: GCA_035043285.1. Classification (NCBI taxonomy): domain Eukaryota; kingdom Metazoa; phylum Arthropoda; class Insecta; order Diptera; family Drosophilidae; genus Drosophila; species Drosophila subsilvestris. The sequence goes on from JAWNNB010000466.1 coordinate 115,887, forward strand.
CGAGGCATTTAGGTGTAACATATTTGCACAACACCATGACTGAAAGTTATTGAGATCGGATTGCAAGCGAGAGTGAAATGCAATGTCCTTGTACTGGACACAGAGTTTAACATCATCCGCATACATGAGTACTCGAGAATTTGTTAATAATGAAGGCAGGTCATTAATAAAGAGTGTGAAAAGTAGGGGGCCTAGATGGCTGCCCTGTGGTACTCCAGAAGTAACCTTAACAGGTGAAGAGAAGGAGTTTTTGAAGAGGACTCTTTGAGACCTTGAACGAAGATAGCTAGAAATCCATCTCAAAAGATTAGGTGGAAACCCTAAAAGGTCAAGTTTTTGTGCTAGAAGGGAGTGATTTACAGAGTCGAATGCTTTACTGAAATCAGTGTAGATAACATCCGTCTGAAAGTTACATTGAAATCGCCAAGAACTATCATATGGTCTTTATCTGATAGCGAGGAAGAAACAGTTTTTAAAGCGGACAAGTGATGCTCGTATATTAAGGTATCCGAGGAAGGTGGAATATACGAGCAAGTAATGAAAATGGAAAAGCCTGGGAGAATCAGTTTTACGCACAGGAATTCCAGGTCTTGTTGAGCCTGGACTATGAAATGTTCCGACGTAAAGATTGAGTCCACTGCAATGAGGACCCCTCCTCCACGTCGAGACGAACGGTCATTTCTAAAGATTGTGTACCGACCTGCCAAAACTTCGGAACTAAGGATGTCCGGCTTTAGCCAGGTCTCGGTAAACACAATAACGTGGGACGAGAATGCGAGACTCTCAAGAAAAAGAGTGCTGAGCTTACTACGCAAGCCTCTAGCATTCTGGTAGGTAACTAAAAGAGAGGCAGTTAGTTTTTTGGATGGGTAGAAGTAGAGCGGGAAGATGAGGGTGGAGATTGAGATGGAGCACTGGTCTGAACACTAGGAAGAGTTATGGGGGGCCTATTCTTCTTCTTCGCTTTAAACTCCTTGACCTCCTTGAACCACTGTGCTCGAAGAAAAACGCAAAGTGAGAGTACAAGCGATATTATCGCAAAAAGGCAGAAAAGGCAGGAGCGATGTGAAAGTACGACCGTCTAAATCAACTGACGAAACTGTCTGTGAAGCTGCAGCTACAACGTGGCTGGGTCTGATTTATAGTTGACACGCGTCAGCTTTTTAGAAAGATAAGACTTTATAAAGTTGACTGCAGTGTCTGAGAAATTGAATATGTTCGTAAATTTTGCGCAGAGTATTTTATGGTTTACGGAGTAACCCAGTTCTTGTCAAGTTGCTGTCGTATATCTTCCACAATATCTGTTATGGCACTTATGCAGCTTCGTTTCTTTCGAAAACCCGACTGCTTTTGACTCAACAGCGAGTTTTGAGTGAAAAAGTGTTCAATCTGTGAAGACATAAGATTTTCAAGAACTTTTTAAAGAAATGGAAGTATTGAAATCGGTCTATAGTCATTGTTTTGTTTTAAGATGGGGAAATTTTTTGCCGTTTTCCATTCAGTCGGGAACGTGGATGTATTAATTGCATTGTTTAATATATACGTGACGTGGGACAACATTTTCGGTAGTAAGATTTTTAAGAATTTTGGATTGATGGTATCAAAGCCTTCCGCATTGGACTTTACCTTAAGTATACACTCAAGGACATCACATTGATTGACACACACAAAGCTAAAACTATTATCACAGAGTGGGGTTGAATTCAGGTCCATGTTGTTTGTCGATTCAGGTACACCATTCATCGAGAACCTTTTTTTTTTGTCTGGACGTTGATATGCAATGACTGCACCATCAAGTGGCCCATGCGACACCAAGCCGAAGCCTGTTACGCGCGGAACCCAGGCTAGAATCGCAGCCCCTCCTCCCGCCCAACCGACCGGGGGCGCTGCCGCATGACGCGCGACGCGTGTTACCGAACCGATCGCGAACATGCAGGAAAGATAGAGGTTAGACTAATGTTCGAGGAAAATTAGAGCTAAACACAACTTAAGAGCTAAACATGCAAAGATAGTTAAGAAATATCACTAATTACGGGAAAGGTATGTTAATATTAGTGATTTAAGAAGAGGAATGGAATTAGTGGTGGATACTATAAGGTAGAGAGAATTATAGTCCGAGCATAAGACCCTAAACGGTTCATGCAAGGAATAATTTGATCTACAAAGTGGAAGGAACAAAGGGGTAAAGTTTCTAGTAGATCTAACAGGAATCGTAAAGTTTATGCGACTCAACAAGTCAGGGCTATCTACGTCACCCTTGATCAGGTTGTGCATAAAAATCACACCAAGCATTTTTCTACGACTAACTAAGGTTGGAAGGTTTATTAAAAGCAGTCTACGAGGGTAATATGGCAGTCTCACATCTGCATCCCAGTTGAGGCCACGCAGAGCAAAAAGTAAAAAGTTTTTCTGGACTGATTCTATACGGTCCTGGTGTACTTTGTACTGGGGGCACCATACACAAGAGCCGTACTCTAAAATCGGACGAACAAGCGAGGTATAGAGAGTCTTCGTTATGTAGGGATCGTCAAACTCCTTTGACCACCTTTTTATAAACCCAAGCACGCCCATGGCCTTATTTACCATGGTGGAAATGTGTTCAGAAAACTTTAACTTGGGGTCTAGTTTAACACCAAGATCATGAACCAATGTAATTCTCTCAAGAGAACCACCGCAAAGGGTGTAAGGAGCCAACATGGGGCTGGACCGATGAAATGTCATAACTTTGCATTTCGAGGCATTTAGGTGTAACATATTTGCACAACACCATGACTGAAAGTTATTGAGATCGGATTGCAAGCGAGAGTGAAATGAAATGTCCTTGTACTTGACACAGAGTTTAACATCATCCGCATACATGAGTACTCGAGAATTTGCTAATAATGAAGGCAGGTCATTAATAAAGAGTGTGAAAAGTAGGGGGCCTAGATGGCTGCCCTGTGGTACTCCAGAAGTAACCTTAACAGGTGAAGAGAAGGAGTTTTTGAAGAGGACTCTTTGAGACCTTGAACGAAGATAGCTAGAAATCCATCTCAAAAGATTAGGTGGAAACCCTAAAAGGTCAAGTTTTTGTGCTAGAAGGGAGTGGTTTACAGAGTCGAATGCTTTACTGAAATCAGTGTAGATAACATCCGTCTGAAAGTTACATTGAAATCGCCAAGAACTATCATATGGTCTTTATCTGATAGCGAGGAAGAAACAGTTTTTAAAGCGGACAAGTGATGCTCGTATATTAAGGTATCCGAGGAAGGTGGAATATACGAGCAAGTAATGAAAATGGAAAAGCCTGGGAGAATCAGTTTTACGCACAGGAATTCCAGGTCTTGTTGAGCCTGGACTATGAAATGTTCCGACGTAAAGATTGAGTCCACTGCAATGAGGACCCCTCCTCCACGTCGAGACGAACGGTCATTTCTAAAGATTGTGTACCGACCTGCCAAAACTTCGGAACTAAGGATGTCCGGCTTTAGCCAGGTCTCGGTAAACACAATAACGTGGGACGAGAATGCGAGACTCTCAAGAAAAAGAGTGCTGAGCTTACTACGCAAGCCTCGAGCATTCTGGTAGGTAACTAAAAGAGAGGCAGTTAGTTTTTTGGATGGGTAGAAGTAGAGCGGGAAGATGAGGGTGGAGATTGAGATGGAGCACTGGTCTGAACACTAGGAAGAGTTATGGGGGCCTATTCTTCTTCTTCGCTTTAAACTCCTTGACCACCAAATGCTCCGGCCAAAACTTGGCGGAACAAATGGTTTCAAATTGAGTCGGGGAGACACTTATCTTGAAGGAAGATATCTCCCTGGCGTAAGAAAAGTTAAATTCACCTTTAAGCCGACGGCTTTTATTTTGCTTTGTATAAAAGCGGTGACATCATTGGATGTGAGGTCAGGGGCTAGCCGTGAGACAAAAACTTGTCGCTTTGGTGGGACTCCCACCAGTGGTTTTGGCACCACAGGTCTGGGACCTGTGATGGCAATATCCGGTGGCCCTGGACGTCTGTTATCTGGTGGGATCGAGATAGACGGAATTGAAACAGTAACGGGTGCGGACTCTACGGACACGGACGCTTCAGACGTTTCTAGCTCCATGCTCTCCGAAGTGATCAATTCGGCTTCCGAATTTGCATCACCAGCCGCTGTCGTAGACCTTGGAGTGGCAAACGATATCAGCTGCTGCACTGTGTTAGTGGTCGGAGTCAGTTTTTCAGCGGTCGGTGGCTGAGAGACAGTTGGTACTTGCAGATCCCGCGGAGTCACATTTTTGCGCCTAGGAGACTCATTCAGCAGTTTAAAACTGCTAAATTGAGACTCCATGGCTAGGAGCCGATCGTACTGTTGTTTAAAGCCGACGGTTAGCTCCTTAAAGCCCCTTCGCGTCTGCCTCATAAACATGACCATGTCATTCTCAACCACACGACATGCCTCACAACTGTAATGCAGGCCATTACGTTTGGAGATGGCATCACTCACGAGGCCCGAAAATCCAGCACATTTTGCGTGCACTACATTATCGCAGAGCCAGCATGGGACGGTCAGCTGGTCGTGGTTGATCTGCTTCTTGCAGGTTTTGGCGGAACACACAATAGAAAATTTCATAATTATAGACAATTATTAAACAAAATATAATAATTATACAAAAAAAAAATGAAATAAAATAAAAATAAAATTCAAAACAAATAGATATCAGACCACGGTAAAGACTGAGAGAGGGTAGAACAGTTGCAGCAGCAGCTAATTAGAGAGAGAGCGCTACTGCACAAAAGTTTTGTGAGCGAGAGACGAAGAACAGTTAATTAAGTATATGTGATAGGGAGAGAGTGATAGAACGAAAAGCTACGAGAAGAGAGCGGGCTAGATGTATTTTGAGCGTACTTACAGAAAGCAAACAACAACAAACACACGACTAACCGACGCACAAAATAAATAAATAATTATGTTTATTACACAAATTAAAAGTCATGCACTCGCGGTTAAGGATAGATATTATATTTATAGTTATTTTAAGAGAATTTACTTGAGGTAAACACCGGCTGTTATTAAAACAAAAGGAAAAATGCGGAGCGCAAAAAAAAACACGTCTGGTCACTACAAAAGAGAACGAACGAAGCTGTTAAGCTCTTCGACATTGACATCGTGCTCAGTCTTCTGTCTGCATTTTCCGATTCCCAAGTTGTTCATTTCTGTCCACCTTTGTTTGATAGTGGAGCAGTTCTGGAATTTTGATTTATAGTAGTTACACTTAGCTGATCTTATATCCTTGGTAACCGTTGCTCTTAATCGTTTGTATGTTAAACGAAATTCATCAGTTTTATAACGCTTCCATCTATGGAAAGCAATATCTCTCTGATGCATTAGCTTTTTGATTTCACTGCTAAACCATGGTTTTTATCTTAGCTTGGTTACTTTGGTTTTAAGAGGAACAAACTTATTGAACAGGTACAGAATATTATTGTTTAAAACACTCAATTGACTATCAACATGGGGAGATGTGTAAATGGAAGACCAGTCACATGCGTTATATTCTAGTTCTAGTTCATTAAGGTCGATATTCTTATATTCTCCATACATAAAGGAATCAGTTTTGTAATCTAAAGTCATATGTTAGGAAAATTAGGTCATGTTTGGAAAAAGCTGGTACTCATACCTGGTCATAGAGTAAGGTCTTATTAGGGTCATTAATAAAAAAAATGTCAAGAAGTGTATCACAGGTATTGCTGAAGTGTGTAGGCATGGTTACATTAACGGCATACAACCCCAGAGAAGCAAAGCTATCTAAAAGATGATTCTCTTTCAACATATTGCTATTGAAATCGCCGGCCAGAATAATGTCCGTGTATGTCACTGAAATGTCCGAGATAGTGTTAATTAATGGCTCATAGTCGATTGTCCTATTGGGTCTATAAATACATCCAACTAAAATTTTCATATTTTCCTTGCTTGAGATTTCCAAAAGTAGATACTCAATGGGACATTCAACTGGTTGTTTACATTTAACATTACATTTTAATCTAGTGTTGACATATATAGCTACACCACCTGCATGTCCAATACGATCAGAACGAAAAACAACATAACCGTCACACATAATTGACAAGTCACAGAACTCAGGAACAAACCACGTCTCGGACACACATATAATATCTACATTTGAATTGGTAAAGAGTAATTTAAACTCATCAATTTTCTTTAGCAAACTTTGTGCATTAATGTGGACAACTTTAAGACCATTTCGGTGTTTACTAATAATTTTAAGCATGCAACCGGTTAAGGAACTACCTATATCACCACTCATTTTTTAAATGGGAAATTATAAGGGGCGCAACCTCAATAACAGCAGAGCATTTTATTAAATTTAAACGAAAGATATAGTAAATTAATGATATAAATAACCTAACTTTTAAATCTAAGAGTATTCGGTTAAGAGCGAAAGCTATTTACGACGCCTACTGCGTCTTTCGATCCAGCCAAAGCGCCAGTGGGAGAGGCAGAGGATGGTACTTGGAGAGGCTCGGCGGGTACGCTAGCTGGTGCTAGTAGAAAAAGCTCATCCATGCGTTCAATGCATTGAACGCCCTCTCTCTCATTACAGCGCACGTGCACAAGGCCGCGCCGCGTGAAGACTGCGGAGAGAACATGGTGCTTTTTCATCTTCATGGCCTCTTTGAATATGAGGTAATGCTCTCTTAAAAGCTGCTCATTCACATATATTGCAGCTTCAGAGTCAAAACCTACTAACTGCAAGCTCAGTTGTCTCTTGCTCTTGCGCCGGTATGACTCAATTGTCTCTAGAAGATTGATCTCCTCGCGGACGCTTTCCAATTTTACTACTATAACGGGATCCACGTTACTATTTTGTGTTTTTCGGGCCCTGAAAGCATCCCGGATTCTTGGTGGTGGGGTCAGCTGGAGATTGAAGCAGAGCTTATTAAAGATCGCTCTTACATTTTCACCGTCCACATAAGGAACACCGTGTAGTAGCAGTTCACTCGCGCTAGCTGCCATGTGTTCGGCCGTCTGTCTCGCCTCTATGCCTCCCACTCTCTCCCCCAGTGCGCGCAGTTCCGCAACCTCTCGGTCCAGCCTCTCGACCCGTGCACCCAGTCGATCTCTCTGAGATCGAATATCACGCACCTACTGCTCCAAGTTTATGACTCGGGCACCCATCTGCTTCACCTCACCAGCGATCGAGTCCAAGCGCTCCATAAGCCTGCCGAGGATGCGCTCTTCTGCTTCCCGGACATGGGACGTAATTTTGTCAGTCTGTTCTTGGAAGCGAGACTTCAGCAGCTCCAGCAGTTGAGCTGAAGGGGCGTCGGAGAGGCGCTCACTCGCGGTTCCAGCATTGGTCCGAGTGCGCTTTGTTGGCGATGCAGTGGAAGACGACATTGTTTTTGTTTTGTGATGTTTTCAGTTCTCCTTTGTGCGTGTTTTTCGTCGGCTGCTCGCACTTATTCTTTGTTACAGCGCTTGAATGTGTGTGCAGTGATTTGACGACAGTGTTTTGTTGTTGGTTTTTTTTGCTTTTTGCTTATGCTTTGGTTTAGCTATTATGTATAATTAAACATAGTTTGAGTTGACGGTTGTTTATATTTTCTTCGTTTGATTGATTTTACACTGCTGAACTATGATTTAACACGCAGATAACTATAAATTTGCAGGTTTAAACTATTAATTAACGTTAAAACGACGGAGCGACTCGCAAACATGTAGCTATGTAGCTTCTGTTATCTTCTGTAGATGTTGATATATATGTTCCTGTAATTGCCTGTAAATCTGTTTCGTCAAAACCCAATGGCTCTCCAAGAATTTGTCTTATTTAAAGAATAGGACCACTAGGCTCTATAAAAAATATCAGAATACTGGATCTATGTCTGTCTTTGCCCAATATTCTTCCGCTCGTTCTCAATTCCTTATTAATAGTTGTTAATAGTCTTTGTTATAATCAATACCTTTCCCGATGTAGACAAAATTTTCGTAGTGATCCAATAAAATGCAATTCGTTCCTAAATTCTAAACGTAAGTCCAATGCATTTCCTCCATCCGTTCATTATCATTGCAAATTTATTTGCCACCTTCTTCCAATCAACGTACTCGTCACATATCTACCACGCAACCACTCCGTATCCCTACCATTCACCTCATGCCAACAGCAGTTTTCTACCTTTCTTTGAGGAAAGTGATGTTCTACATGGTTTTTCAACTATTGACATATCATTCTCTGTGGGTCCAGACAAGGTGCCAAGTTGTGTTTTAAAACACTGTGCGAAGTCCTTATGCAAACCCTTGACATATCTGTTCAATCAATCATTGGAACGGTATCGTCTTCCAGTGACTTGGAATGAATCCTACATCATTCCGCTTCACAAAAACAGTTCAAGAAATCACATTGAGAGCTACCGAGGTATTGCAAAGCTTTCCGCCATTCCGAAGCTGCTTGAGTTCCTTGTTACAACACCTATATAGTAGTCTGATATCTCCTTCGCAACACGGTTTTTTTAAACATCGATCAACCTTCTCGAGTTCTATTCCACAATTAACCGAGGATTCTAAAGCTCACTGCAAACAGACGTAATTTTCACGGATTTTAGCAAGGCCTTTGACTCCGTGAACCATTCTCTGCTAATTCACAAGCTTTCAGCAATTGGTTTCCCACTGATCTCCTAAGCTGGATATCGTCATATCTGTCTAACCGCACACAACGTGTTTTGTTTACTAATGTGTTGTCGAATGTCGTTAATTTTACATCAGGTGTTCCTCAAGGAAGTCATTTAAGTCCGCTGCTGTTCAATCTGTTTATGAATGACCTACCTCAAGGTATTTTGCACTCAGTTACATTAATGTATGCTGATGACGTCAAAATTTGTTTTTCGTATTCCGAGTGGTACTTGCACACTCGCCTTCAACTTTACCTTGACGAATTAAACAAGTGGTGTTCGTCTAACCTACTGTTTTTAAACCACTCTGAGTGCAAACTTAAACCATCGCAGAATTTGCAATGGCGTCTTATTCATTCACAAGCTCATTCTCATCAATTTTGGTCAACTTTCCATGATATTTTCATTATTTAACTTTGAGTTTTATATTTGAGCGAAAAAATAAAACTCAACATTTAATCATTATTTTTGAGTTTTATTTTTTGCTCAAACATAATTATTATGGATAATCATTAATAATAATTAATAAAAATAATTATTATCAATAATGATTATCCCAAAAACTAAAAAAAAATTATTATTGTGTGATTTTTAAACTATAGCTTATAATGATTACGGTCCCTGCTTTTAAGTTCAAATTTGATAATTTTTTGCAGTATTTTTTCACAAAATGTTAAAAAGCTTAATATCTTCCAGACGTTAAGCAGCAGCTACACGGATTTTGAATTTGATTTATAGCTGCAATGTCAGCTTTTCAGAACTGCAAAGTGCATGTTAACCAGATAAAAGATACTTAAGTTATGTGAAAAATAGAAGAACTACCGCTGAAAGCGGAAACAAAGAGTTCAATTTTGTCGAGTAGTGTAATGATTGCGACATTTCTAAACATTTTGAATAAACTTATATTCTGCATTAATGCCTTCATAAGCAACCGTACTCAGCGTGTCTGCTTTAATACGTCTCTGTCGAACCCTGTTTATGTGTTCTCTGGTGTACCTCAAGGAAGCCATCTTGGTCCCCTGTTGTTTAATTAATTTATAAATGATCTGCCACAAGTTCTAACTCATTCTCGAATAAAAATGTGTGCTGATGATGCTGAGCTACGTTTTTCCTACTGTGATCCCGTATCCCCGTTATTCCTCCAGACCGATTTGGACGCACTCAATAATTGGTGCTTGATAAACACTCTTCTGCTTAACATTTCTAAATATAACTTCATGACATTTTATCGCAGCAAGCCTTACCTTTTCGACTACACTATCCGTAACATTTTCTTACAACGCCTGCTCAAAGTTACTGAATTGGTCATTATCTTTGTACCCAATTTGTGTTATAACATCCATATATCTGTGATTGCGAATAAAGCCAGGGGAGTCCTTGGTTTCATTAAAAGATGGTCTAAGGAATTCACTGACGCTTACACAAGTAAACTTCTTCATGTTTCTCTTTTCCGGCCAATTTTAGAATATGGTCTCCTCATTACCAAAAATATAAGAATATGTTCGAGTCCGTTCAAAAACAATTCCTCATCTTTGCACTTCGTGGACTTAATTGGGATCCTTTTAGACATCTTCCTTCTTATGAGAGCAGGCTGCGTCTCACCGACATCCATTCTCTCGAAAGTAGACGGATTTGCCATGGAGTTATTTTTCTCCACAAACTACTCTTAGAAGAACATTGCTGTTCCGTCCCGCGCGACTAGGCATTACTTTCCTCTCCATCTACAACTCTGTCTTACTAATTACTCTGACCATGAATCTTTCCGTAGCCTTTGCCGCAACTATAATACATATTTTCATCTGTTTTCTTTTGACACTAGTACCATTAAGCTCAAATCATTGTTAACGAATAATCCAACTTAAGCTATTCTTAACTTTATACGCTATCGGTTATTCTCTGACCACTACTTTGCTGTAAGTTGGACCATAGCGGCTGCTTGGGCCAATAAATCAGTCCCATCGGGTCGGGTAATATACATAGTCAATCAACAAAATGTTTTAAGGAAATGATAGCGATGATGGATGCGCGGTCGTTCTACGCTTACTATTTACAAAGCTGTATAACTGAAAGAAGACGGAAAACCAACTTCTTGAAATTTTGTATAAGGTCTTGATTTTAAGTTTTTAGACTGGATAACTCTTTGGTAAACCAAGGAGGCTTCCCAGATCTAACCGGAAAATAAAGTGGGACACAAGAATCAAAGAGTGTGTCGGGTACATTGTAAAATATGTTTGTGCCATTCATAAAGTCAGTGCACAAGTACAGAGCGGACCAATCAAAATCCCTAATGAGGTTATTAAGCTTCGTAAACTCGGCTTTACGAAAGCAACGGACACGTTCAGATTGCCTACCCGTTCGATCCAATAAAGTAGGCCCAATATCGACCGACATTCGAATGTAGGATGGTAGGAGTCTTCAGGTATAGTGAGCGGAAGGGCTCGGGTTAGCAACGCTATGGCTTCGGCTTGGTGTCGCATAGGCCACTTGATGGTGTTGTTGCATATCAACGTCCAGATAGAGAAAAAAATAGGTCAGTTTTTCCTCTGGCTTTGCAAACAAAAGGAATATTTGTCGAACAGACCCTGCAGTGTCAGTTTCCGTTCTTCATTCAAATGGTCTGTACCTGGGTCTATATCACTACTCAACAAAATTTAACTTTTTATTTAGGCTCTGGCCCAAAATAATTTTACTGATAGATTTCGAAATTTAAAAATTTTTTAAACAGCATTGTTTTTTTTATGGTAAAGTTTTTTTGTAGAGTTTTTAAAAATCTGGTATTTTTTTTCAGAGGTAGTACTTCTATTTTTTACATAATTTAATTATTTTATTTCTGGTTGCATGTTACATTGCAGTTCTGGAAAGCTGACAAATGCAGCTATTAATCAGACGCAAACACTTTGTACTTTTTCATAAAGAATTTAAAAAAAACTATTATTTTTTCAGAGGTAGTGCTTCTATTTTTGAATTAACTTAAGTATCTTATTTCTGGTTGCATGTTACATTGCAGTTCTAAATAGCTGAAATAGCTAAATGCAGCTATAAATCAGATCCAGACACGTTGTAGCTACAGCTTAACGTCGGAAGATATTAAGCTTTTAAATTCAAATTTGATCATTTTTTTCAGTATTTTTTCACGAAATTTTGACTTCAAAAACTCAGGAAGTTATGTAAAAAAGAAGCACTACCTCTGTTTAGAGGAGATATCGAATATATCACCTTCCGAATATATATATAACAACGAGAAGGAACGTGAGTCGCTTCTAGTCGCGACTCTACTTTTATACCCGTACTCAGTCAGTATATAAATTTATGGGCTTATGATTGAAATTGAAAAAAAAAATTTTAAATTTTACATTTTTTTGCTACATTTTTTAACTACATCTACATGTAAAATGTAGATAATACATCTAGAACAAATATTCTACATCTACCATTTAGATTCTACGTCTACGCGTGCTAGGGGTTGCTCGCGCATTGCACAGGGCTGAGTGTGTGCGAGCGAAACAGAGAATGAATAGCGTCAGCAGTGCCAGAGGAGGTGGGGGAAGCAACTGAAAATTAATTTCTTCATTCTGGCCATAATAATGATCCGAACTGTACCAGATTTAGCGATCGTATGTTTAAAATTGTGGATGCCACAGATTTTCGTTCTTTGTGAAGGCAGAAGGGGGCGGGGCGAAATTTTTAAATACACTTGTAACAGTGTGATATCACATGAGTCTGGAAATAAAATTTGGTTGATCTAGCTCTTAAGGTCTCTGAGATCTAGGCGCTCATCAAGACAGACAGACAGACGGACGGACGGACAGACAGACATGGCTCTATCGACTCGGCTATTGATACTAATCAAGAATATATATACTTTATGGGGTCGGAAAATTTTCCTTCTCTGCGTTACACACATCCACTTTTACCACAAATACAGTATACCCCTTAACTCTTTTTGAGTACGGGTATAAAAACGAGAAATTGGCTCTATATATTTATTGTATGTTTAATATAGGTTTGTGGTCGGAGCTGCACTACTTCCATCAGCGCTCATAAAGTGCAGCAGCAGCCAAAGCTCAGCAAGAGCGCAAGCTTTAGCGCGAGAGAGCTAACAGAGCGATCGAATATTACAAAACATAGTACAACAAACAATTATGCTCGGTGGCATTTACTTAATGATATACATATAAAATTATAGGCCGGTCTGCTCCGAACATCCTCCCCCCGTTGAAAGAACCTGGCTTTCAATAGATCCAGGGTAGACGAGCAGGACGGCTAGCTTTCCAACGGCTCTCTTCATAAGACTCGTAGCTGTTCGAACCAGCACGACTCTGATGATTCCATCGTTGCCTGGTATAGTTTCTTCGACGCGCCCGAGAAGCCATTTGAGGGGTGGCAAGTTTTCCTCCTTTATGATGACGATGTCCGTGGCTTATTCCGAACATCAGCCTTATAATAGAACGGCCCACAAAAATCAATTCCAGTTGTGTGAAAGGCGGGGTTCGGTTGGACACGATCAGTTGGCAAATCTCCCATCACGTGCTCAACCAACTTTTTCCGAAAGCAACGGACGCATTTGCTTACGACGCTTGCCACCAACTTTCGACCTCCAACCGGCCAATATTTCTGACGAAGTGAGGCTAGTAAAGCCTGTGGTCCAGCATGCAAGAATTTTTCGTGATAGAAAGTTATGATTGCCTTCGTGATCGGATGACACTTCGGCAGCAATATAGGGTGCTTTGCATCGTACGCTACGTTCGAATTTTGAAGCCTCCCGCCTACGTGAAGCAGTCCATCAGCATCGAGCAGCGGATGCAACGAAAGAAGTTTGCTCCTGGCCGGAAGTGCTCTGCTGGCGATGAGTGCGTTGAGCTCCTCAGCGAAATTAACTTGCTGGATACTTTTAATTAGCAAACGCGTGCCTCCGTCCAACTCCTGTACGGTGAGCGTGGCACTTGAACGAATAATATCCTTGCTTCGAAGGGAGATAAAACGATAAATGTATCCAAAGACACGTTGGAGCTTTCCAAACGAGTTTGTGTACTTGCTGTTACATGATAGGTCCGTTACAACTGTACCAACCAATGCCGTCTGTCTGCGTTCTGGTAGGTCCACAGTGGTCTGAGCTCGAGAAAGCCATCCTGACGAGTTCGATAACAGATACGGCGGTCCATTTAGCCACAATTCCAAATCTAAAAGCTCTTTTGGAGAACATCCTCTTGACACTACATCTGCCGGGTTAAGATCCGTTGGCACGTGATGCCACTCCATGTCCCTTGTCAACTCCTGGATTTGCGCAATTCTGTTGGAGACAAAAACGTTAAAATTTTATGGGGCTTCACGTATCCAAGACAACACGATAGTTGAATCCGACCAACAGTGGAAATCACAGGGTGATGATATGCTTTCTTTTACGCTTACGACGAGCTCAGACAACAGCAACGCAGCGGACAATTCCAACTTGGGTATGGTTAGCGTCTTTAAAGGCGCTACCTTGGACTTTGAGCAGAGCAAGCGAGATGTTGTAAGTCCTTGGCTATACGATCTTATGTAAACGCAAGCTACATATGCGGTCATGCTGGCGTCACAGAATGCGTGCAACTGGAGAGATGAGTTCGGGAGCATGACAAAACGAGGAAATTTGAAGTTCTGAATTATGCGTAATTGAGATGTCATGTCTGACCACACTATCGACAAAGGTTCAGGCAGCGCTTCATCCCATCCTAACTACTCCTTCCATAATCTCTGTAAGAATATTTTGGCTTTAGACACAATAGGTGCTATTAACCCGAGGCGATCATAGAATCTGGCTATAGCGGACAGGACAGAGCGTTTGGTGGGTGGGCCGTCTGGCATAATTTTGGAAAAATTTAACAACAGGCTATCTGGAGTAGGATCCCATACAAGCCCCAACGCCTTCTCTATGTCCGTTCCATCATGAAACTTGAGCAGCTTCTCCCTGTCTTCCTCCGGCTGCTCATCAAGCACCATAGGCTCATTGGAGCACCATTTGCGTATGGGAAAGTGTCCTTTATTCAGGAGATCCTTTACTTGTCGCCGAATCACATTAACCTCTTCAATTGTGTCACCACCAGACATGAGATCGTCCACGTAGAAATCCCTTCTTACATCTTGAGCTCCTATAGGAAATGATGCCACCTCGTCGTACGATAACTGGTGTATGGCACGAATTGCCAAAAAAGCGGCGGGCTTTTTTCCATACGTCACGGTCTTCAGCTTGTAAACCTTGATTTCATCAGTAGGCGCTTCGCGCCAAAGGATGCATTGCATATATTCATCCGGGTTTGATATCCGTACACAGCGATACATCTTGTAGATGTCTCCACAAAGTGCAATCTTGAAGAACCTGAACCGAACCAGAGTATTGAATATTTTTGACTGAATGGTTTGACCCGCCATTAACAAGTCATTGAGGGAACGCGCGGATGTGGTCTTTGCGGGTCCATCGAAGACAACACGAAGCTTCGTGCTGCTGCTGTCGAGCTTTTGAACGCAATGATGCGGCAAGAAAAACTGCGCAAATTTCTGTTTGTTAGAGGCCAATGAAATGTGCCCTAAGTCTATATATTCCTGAAGGAACGCGCTATACTGAGCCTTCAGTGAAGGATTTTTTAGCAACTTTGTCTCAAGACCTTTGAATCGACGAAGAGCGAGACAGAATGAATCGCCAAGGGTCTCAAAACCAGCAGAAGCTAAGAGCCGAACAGAATATTGACCATTTTCCAGCCGAACACAGTTTTCCTTGAACAATCGCTCGCCGAGTGTATCCTCACTTGATAACACTGTCTCCGATGAGTAACAATTTTCAATCTCCCAAAAATGCTTCACAACTGCAGACAGAGAATCCTCTCCTTCCTTTAGTACGTGCGGTCGAGCTACCACAGCCAAAGCGCAGCGATTGGTAATGTTGTTGGCCAGACCTCCAGAGACGATCCAACCAAGTTTGGTGTTTTGGAGCGACGGCAACCTTTCTGCCAACTGTATCTGTCCAACGCAGATCAAATCGAAAAATAGACCAGCCCCTATCAGCATATCGATTCGCTGAGACCTATAGAATAAAGGGTCAGCCCAACTTATATTCTTAGGCAGATTCCAGCCAGCAGCATTAATGTCGCATTGCGGCTGATAGTCAGTGATGACCTTAGTAACTACGGCCGTGAATGAAGACTTGTATCCACCATCCTGAGACTTCATAACAACTTCCACTGCCTTATCCGAGCTGAGCGACGATTCTCCGATGCCAGATATCGAAATTGGCAATCGTTCGACAGGGAACCAGCGTTCCAGCTCGATTTTTAATCAAAACGGTGGCTGTAGCTAGCAACACGTAATTTTTTGGGATACTGGCAATAGGATGAGGGTGAGGTGAGGAGGTCGAGCATGAAATTAATGCAGATGTTTGACTTTGCGGCACGCTACACCTTTGCGACATATGGAGTAATGTATGATGCTTCAATTGACATTGCTTACAATTTCCAGACTTGCACTGCTGCAACCCATGACACTTGCGCAAACAATTGAGGCAGAGATGCATTTTCTTTGCTTCCTTGTAGCGCAAAGTAGGGGCCAAATTCAAGAACATGCTGCATTTGGTTAGGATGTGGTCTTTTCCGTCACAAAACCGGCATTCAGAGTTATAAGAGTTAGTAGACGAGGCAATAAAGACATTTTGGTTAGGATTTTGCGTGCTTTTTCCCACCTGATGGATTGATGTTTGGGTTACCAACGCATTTTCCAAATTCTCGATCATCCGGCAGCGCCTTTCCAGAAATGAAGTCATGGTGCTCCAATTCGACAGCTTTTTGATCAGCAAATCTTCTTCCCATTTTTCCCGGGTCTTGGCATCCATCTTCTGCCCTACGATGTGACTGAGAAATCCATCCAAAATTTCTTCTGTTGATGCCAATGACCGAATCGCACTCAGATGAGCATTGTTCTTATCGCTGAGCTCCCGAAGGCTCCTGGCAGATCCCATCTCAACACCATGTAGCCCAAATATCGCCGTTACGTGTGCCTGGAAATGAAGGAGCTTGTTGTCGAAACGATTAGCAAGTAATTGTAAAGCCTTTGCATAGTTCGCATCGGATATTTCGAGGGAACGTATAGTTTCTAGTGCTACCCCGTCTAGGCTAGCACGCAGATACTGGAATTTTTCCAAGCTACTTAGCTCCTGCTCATTGCCCACCACAGTTGAAAACATCGAGAAGAAATCTGGCCAGTCTGCGTAGTCTCCACTGAAGCGCGCCAATACCAGATGCGGCAGCCTTGACTTCCGAGATGAAGTGTTGAAAGAAGCATCTCCGGCAAAATGATGAGGCATGGTCGTTGAGTTTGCCTTGCCCAACTGCTTCTGCTGTGAAGCCAACTCGCGATTTAGTTTGGCCTCGATCTCCAAATGCACCGTCGCAAAATCGGCCCGCGCGGCGCCGTCGAGCACCATCAAATCGAGCCTTTCTAAGCTGGTCTGGGCAATGTTGAATTCAGCGTACATTGTTTCATTATGCTTTATTCGCGCGCGTAGATCAGCCTCGTCAAACTGAACTATAGAGTCATCGGTAATGAATGCGTTCATAGCCACGAGTTTCCGCTGAATCGACTTCGCCTTGGCTCTGTAAAAGTCTACCTCACTATGGGCAGCAGGCAAAACATGACCAATATCATGGTTTTTATCATTTTATTATAGTCACAAGAAGTTCACACACAAACCAGAGGCACTACTTAGGTTTTCAAAGGCAATATATAACACCCTGTATGCGCGGGCCAGCCAAAATCAAGCGACGAAAACCAACGGTTCGATTTTAGTTCTTCTTTTGCCTTAGCTTCTCAGGGCTTTGCACTGTGCTTGCGCAACTAATACACGCACAACAACAAAAACCGTTTCTGGGCGGGTTGCTTGCACTCAGCTATGAGACCGATGTTCATATATATAACTGTAAATATGTAGGCTTTTTAAATGTATGTAGGCTTTTTAAACGCGAACCTTTCACCGAACTACAGCCAACTGCTGGTAGTTGCACGATGTAGAAACCACTGATTTGTATTTGCTTGCGCTTGAATGGGTGTATTTTGTGTGTTAGGCACCGAAATGTGCACAAACAGCTGGGTCGTGACTAATCAATTGCCTGATATAGCCAATTTGAATATTATAGACCGTGGTACAGGCTCCGATCACGTCGGGGTCACCAAAATGTTTATAGGGGATATCGAATATATCACCTTCCAAATATATATATAACAAAAACGAGAAATTGGCTCTATATATATATATTGTATGTTTAATATAGGTTTGTGCTCGGAGCTGCACTACTTCTATCAGCGCTCATAAAGTGCAGCAGCAGCCAAAGCTCAGCAAGAGCGCAAGCTTTAGCGCGAGAGAGCTAACAGAGCGATCGAATATTACAAAACATAGTACAACAAACAATTATGCTCAGTGGCATTTACTTAATGATATACATATAAAATTATAGGCCGGTCTGCTCCGAACAACCTCTGAAAAAAATACCAGATTTTAAAAAATTCTTTAAAGAAAAACTAAACCATAAAAAAAACCATAATTCTTTAAAAAATTTAAAATCCCAAAATCTATTAGAAAAAGTTATTTCGGGCCGCAGTGGAAACGTCGTGTTGAGTAGTGAAATTAACGGAATTTACACAAAAGCAGATTTAATGGGAAAAATTAAGGTAATTTACCCCGAAAACTTTAGCAGGAATCAGAACCGACGCAAGTCCACCCGTGTTGATGCAAACGAGGCCGCCTTCTAACTTCGAATAGGATTCCTCGTCCCCTGCTCCACCATGAACAGCCGGCACAAGAAACGGATGATTCGATTGGCCTTGACTAGTGTCGAGCAGTCCAATTGGCTCCAAAATCGCGCACGAATCCACTTGGAATGGTGCCGGTGTGATTTCCTGACCAAACGCAGGATGCGGAGTAACTGAAGTGGACCGCTTAGTGATCTCTGAGAGAATTATCCCATTGAGCATCACAAACAGCTCTTCAAAGTCATCGGCGACTTCCCTCCAAATCTCGTCGCAGTCCAGCTTCTCGAGCCCGCTGTGCAAGGTTTTAAAAGTTCCGTGCAGCTCCTCGATTTGCCTTAGCCTACCAACGAGCTCGAAGTGGTCAAATAGGGAAGCCTTCTCCAAGACAACTTCTAGCTGCTTCATCCGTTTGAATAACGCTGGTGCTTTCCGCTTTAGGAAGGCCACACTGTTTCCAGCAGCGGGCACTGCACCGTCGATCCTCGCATCCATTTTGGCAGCTGGCGCTAGAAAACGTTCCTAGCGGGAAGATGACCGCAAAGAAGAACGAACGCTTGCAATAAATGCAGCAAGAACCGCAAGCAGAGCGCAAAGCAGACGACGCGAGAACCGTTTTTGTTTCTTGTGAACAGCCGAATACCGAAAAAACCGTGGTTCAATGCGAATCAAACAAACGACAAATGCTATTGTTTTTGTGATATAATTGTTTATATCACGTCGGGGTCACTAAATGTTGAGCTACTGAGCTTTTTCAGTAGCGTTGTTTTTCGAGGTTACTAAAAGACGATGATTATTTAGTAATATATATTAACAGTTTATTGTAGTTGTAACGAACCATGGATCCCATGGTTCGTCACAAACAGACGACGCAGCCAAGCTCTCAAATGACGAGTTCAACACCCAGCCGACACATGCAGACGACGCAGCCAACGCTACTTCCAGGTGCAGATATCAACAACAACGAATTCGAAGATTCAGAACAGGCCGAAAAACGCTGACCCAAATTATATAACCAAACCCCACCGCAGCAAAACCTAAGTAACCAAAGCTCAACACCCAGCAACAAAAACTAAGCACATGCCAAAAGACCGGAGGCCTGCTTAAGTACCCGAAATAATATTAAATAAATCAATATTCCGAAAAGTACATTCCTTTCCCACGGTACCGGTGCACAGCGATCACCTTACCTGGTGATTGGACACTGTCTGGAGGGCTGATGGTTAGGTAACCATCGGTTACCGACCAATCGCCCGCTAACAATTTACTTAGAATTCAAGAATATATATGTCTCTTAGTAACATTAAGAACTTATGTAAGATATCGATCGATGGCTGCAACTTCCCATATAAGGCACTGCCTTGCATGGCGAAAGGGGCAGTCCATCAGCCATAACTCCAGAGAAAGTACCTGGGCAGTCGGTCAACAGTCAACACACCCAACGTAACCCCGCGGAACCTAAAAATTACATCTAACACATACTGTTCATAAACATGAACAGGAACGATACAGGCCACCCCATAAAGAATACAGTCTACTTGAAGGAGGCCACTTGAGAAAAGGGACACCTAAATCTAGCATCGGCTCGACCATAAAGTCATCTACATGGGTCGCGTCGAACCCGAATCTGTCGACACACTTGTCGCACAGGCACACACACTTGTCACTATCAAGGATGATCGTGGGAACAAGTTCCGCACATTTGTTCTTTTCTTAGCGTTGGTCTTAGTTTAATTATGTTAGAGTTTCCTATATATAGTGCATAAGTTTTGAGAATAAAACAGTTCGAATTTACAACTAGTCTCAGTAACATCAACATTTGGTCCATCGAGCCTCTGAGTTTCCCCCACCCGCGGTAAGAAATTCAGACATATCAGCACCAGAGCCCTGTTATCCCCCACCAGTGGTAAGAAACAGAATAGTATAAAACCTTGACTTTTATAGCAAGGTAGCTAGTGGCAACTAAACACGATAGCATAAAACCTTGACTTTTATAGCAAGGTAGTTATCGGAAGCATCGAGCCCCTGTCATCCCCCTCCGTGGTAAGAGGCAGAATCGCATAAAACCTTGTCTTATATAGCAAGGACGCTAGCGGAAAATCGATAGAATAGCGTAAAACCTTGGACTGAGTGCCAAGGTCGTTATCAATAACCAAAAAAGTCGATACTAAAACTCTGATCCCTCCCAAAAGTGGTAAGGGACGAGTATATTAAATCGCACAAAACACCTAAAAGCCTAAGTGAACACATCTCAGTTGTGAGTCGGGGCACAACGTGGTCAACTAGGCGACCACAATAAAAACTCCCCCAACGGTTCACTTAGGATTAAAAAGGCTAAACTAAATAGGCCTGAAAAATGGGCACGAACCGGCAAAGATTGCTAGAGGAACAGGATCTTTTAGAAGAAGGATTGATGAACCTGCAGCAGGAGGTAATAAATAAAACTCTTACCAAAAACAAAGCCACAGACTGCCTGAAAAAATTTGATGCAATTAAAGGAGAGATAGAGGCAAACCATAAAAAGTTAATGAAAGATGGTATCGGGAAAGATGAGTATTTTGTACAAAATATATTTGAAAATCTAATAGAAAAAGCCGCTATGTTAAAAAAAATGCTGAAATGCGAAGGAGCGGTTATATTAGAGAAGAAAATAATAGATGACAGGTACTATAGTACAAACAACGCAGATGAAAGGCCCTGCGGTTTTATCATGAGTGCAAAGATGGTTCAGAAGACTTTCGAAAAGAATATAATAATAGAATATCAGAATTTGGCAATTGACATTCTTCAAAAGCCGGTTAAACATAAAATCTGAATACCATACAGAGACCGGATTTAAAAGCCAAGTAGAGCTTGAAAAGGTAAAAATACCGCAGTTCAGTGGCTACGTTAAGGAATGGACGACATTCCGCGACATATTCCAGGAGATGATACACGATCAAAGGAAAATACATAACACGGAAAAAATGATACGGCTGAGAAACGCACTAAAAGGGGAACCAGCTCGTCTTATTCAGCACTTGCCAACAACAAGTGTCAACTATGAAGTAGCATGTCGACGCTCAAAAAGAGGTACAAAAACAACAGGATGTTATTTACAGCGCAATGGGACAGACTTCTGGATCAACCAGGAATTAAAAGCGACAATGCGGAAGATGTAAGACAACTACTGGATACAACTAATGAATGCATAAATGCCATAAAAGCTTTGGTCATAACCATTAGTGAGAATGACCCTTTCATCGGACGAATAATAATCCGGAAGCTCGACAAAGAAGGAATGCGACACTTTGAGCAGGACATTAAAAAACCTAGAGAAATTCAGGAACTAGCAGATGTGCTACAATTCCTGGAACAGCAGCATCAAACATTAACAGCGGTAGGAGGAAATGATTACGCTACCAGAGAAAGGAAAATATATCAAAGACAGGAAACGCCGGCCTACTCAAAAACCACAACAAAGGAGAAATATTGCAAATATTGCAGTCTCGGGGGTCATTGGATACCGGAGTGTCGTAGGATTGAACGGTTAACGCCGGAAAGTCGATTAGAATTGGCAAAGAAACACAGATTGTGTCTGCTTTGTTTAAAACACAACAGGAACGAGCAGTGCTACGAAAAAAATAAAAAGTGTAAAAAATGCTACAGCAATCATAACGAGTTATTACATATTGAAGCCAAAAAAACCCCAGAAAATGCTACGACAATGACGTCCAACAGCGCGTCAACAGTAATCCTGGCTACAGCACAAGTAAGAGCGAAGGCTGCTAACGGAGAATACGTGCTATTGAGAGCGTTAATCGATCAAGGATCACAGCTATTCTCAATATCAGAAGAAGCCGCGCAGCTGTTGGGACTTCTTCGTCAAAGAGCCATAACAAAAATACACGGGCTCAGCGAGACGCTAGTTGGTGAATCAAAACACAAAATTAAAATCGAAATAACACCACGATCTCTGAGCAACCATAAAGAAGAAGTAGAAGCTGCCGTCTTGTCATCGTTAACCAGTGCGCAACCAGACAAATCTTTCGAATACGAAAAGGAAAAATGGAAAAATGATTATCTGGCTGATCCATTATTCAATAAATCAGACAGGATCGATTTGGTATTAGGAGGAGAAGTGTTCGCAAGGATTCTAGAAAACGGTGTAGTGAAAATTGATGGCAGTCTCGGACAGTACACCAAGTTTGGTTGGATAATATCAGGCATAGTAAATATACCAACATCGAAAACCGTTACGTCAGCAGTAACAAATTTGGAACGATTTTAGGAACTGGAAGAAGCAGAAGAGCAAGACGCAAATACAGAAGAAACCGAAAAATGCATGGAAGTATACAGCAGCACTGTCAAACGCGATGAAAATGGACGATTTACAATGAAAATACCATTCAAAGATGACAAGGAGTTGGGCGATTCACGAAAACTAGCGATGGCCCGGCTGTTGTCAATGGAACACAAGTTTAAGAAACAAGAAGAACTACAAAATGGATACAAAAGCTTTATGAAGGAATACAATGATCTCGGTCATATGGCTAAAGTTAATGATAATTCGATGGGGAAATATTACCTGCCTCATCAAGCCATTATTAGGGAGGGAAGTGCCACTACAAAACTGAGAGTGGTCTTCGATGCATCTGCAAAATCATCAAACGGTAAAAGTCTGAATGAAATTATGCACACAGGCCCAAGACTTCAAAGAGACATTTTCGACATCATCATCAAATGGAGGACATGGAAGATTGTCTTAGCTGCCGATGTGGAAAAAATGTATAGGCAGATACGTATTGCCGAAGAAGACAGGCCGTACCATCGCATTCTCTGGAGAGATGATCCAATGAAACCCATAGAAGAATATGAGCTACAAACGGTTACGTATGGAACATCGTCGGCACCATTTTTGGATGTCCGAACATTAATGGAGATAGCCAACTACACACTGGATTCCAAACTTCAAGATATCATAAAAAATGACTTCTTAATGGATGATTTGATGACAGGAGCAGATACGATCAAGGAAGCACAAAGCATTCAAACAATGATTACGCCAACATTCAGATCATTCGGATTGCATCTTCGGAAATGGTTATCGAATAATGAAAAAGTAATGGGAAACATTGACTCAACTTTGAAGAACGAGGTCGTAGAAATTAACGACAAAGAAGCAGTCAAAACACTGGGATTACATTGGCTACCTAAGGAAGACAACTTTAAATTTGAAGTCAACATGAGCACTGCCGAGACTTGTACAGAACGGTCCGTTCTGTCGCAAGTAGCTCGGATTTTTGATCCAACTGGATGGCTGTCTCCAGTTACAGTCATCGCAAAACTCTATGTGCAGAATCTTTGGCTATTAAAAGTGACATGGGATGAAGAATTATCCAAAGACCTCACAGACGAATGGAAAAAGTTCACAGCGAGCATGGATATGTTAAAAGATCTTCGAATTCCTCGATGGTTGGGCACTCATCTCCACTGTCAGGATTCGGCGATGCATCAGAGAAAGCATACGGAGCAGTAATTTATATAAAAACACCCTACACTATAAAACTGCTGACAGCGAAAACAAAAGTAAATCCTGTAAAAAATCGGAAGACACTACCCAATCTGGAATTATGCGCAGCTCATTTGCTAGCTAAGCTAATGAACCGCGCAGCAGGATCAATACCACAAGCTAATGCAATGTATGCTTGGAGCGACTCAACAATTACTTTAGCATGGATTCGCGAAAGTAAAAACAAAGAAAAGTTCATAAGGAAACGAGTGGACGAAATAAAAAGTAACGTGCCACAAGCAATATGGCATCAAGTTAGCACAAAGGACAACCCCGCTGACAGTGCATCGCGAGGAATCTCTCCAACCAAATTACAAGATCTACGTATTTGGTGGGACGGCCCAAGTTGGCTGATCTTACCACAAGACCAATGGCCAATAACGTCAAACGAACATACGGAACATAAATGTACATTTGTCAATTTTAAAAATGAAGGAGAATTTATGAATGATCTTGTGTCACGCTATTCGAGTTGGCTCAAAATAAAGAGAGTAGTCGCATACATAAGGCGGTTTTACAATAAAGGCACCACCTTACCAAAGTATTTGACGTCAATGGAATTGCAATCGGCTGGAATGCTCATTATAAGGTTATGCCAAAACAAGCAGTTTGAAGACGAAATTCAGCAGCTCAAACGAGGAGGAACAGTGAAAAACACCAGCAGGATCAGCAGCCTATACCCATTCTTGGACAAAGATGGGCTACTTAGAGTACGTGGACGTTTGGTTAAATGTGACCTTCCGTTTAACACAAAACACCCAATTATACTTATGAAGTCGCATCTAACTGGACTCATAATTAAAGAATGCCATCATGCAACCCTTCATGGAGGAAATAAATTGATGGAAGCGATGATTAGACGTCAATTTTGGATATTATCAGCCAAAAAAGATATAAAGCAATTTGTGCGAAAGTGCGTCAAATGCATCCGATATCGTCAGGAAGCAGCTAAACAAATGATGGGAAATCTACCACCGGAACGAATAACAATGTCCAGCCCGTTTACACACACAGGAGTGGATTATGCAGGACCATTTCATATGAGATGTTCTAAAGGAAGAGGCCAGAAGTCTTTCAAAGGATATGTAGCAGTGTTCATATGCTTTGCAACTAAAGCGATTCACTTGGAAGCAGCAAGCGATATGACAACAGAAGCATTCTTGGCAGCTCTTAGGCGATTCACAGCACGGCGAGGGAAATGCGCTCACCTATATTCGGACAATGGAACGAATTTTGTGGGAGCTAACCGATGTCTAGACGCAGACTTTAAAAAAGCGATTAAAGGAAATAGTGACGTCGCACCAGTACTAGCCAATGAAAATACAACGTGGCATTTCTCCCCGCCGTCAGGACCCCACTTTGGTGGCATTTGGGAAGCAGGCGTAAAATCGATGAAACATCATCTAAAAAGGACAATCGGAGAAGTCAAACTCACCTTTGAAGAAATGGCAACAGTATTAGCCCAAATTGAAGCAGTACTAAACTCTCGGCCACATTATACTTCAAGTGATGGAGAAGATGTTTTGACACCAGGGCATTTTCTAATTGGTAAACCAATGTTGTCGATACCAGTTCCAGAGGAAGATGTGGCCTTAACATCCCTTAATAAACCCCATCCAGGAAACGATGGTCGAGTACGAGTAGTATCGTTGGAATTGGAGAAAAGTACAATTAAGCGACCAATACACAAAGTGTGTCCCATCGTTAAAATCAAGGAGTACGCCAACAGCGGGAATCAAAAATAAGCGGACGAAACAACGCTTACTACAATGAAGCATCGGAAAATCAACCTATGGGGAACGCTACTCTGCTTACTCATTATATTGCCAATATGGATAGCGGCACCCATTAACGTCACTAATTGACTAGTACACGAAATGTCAGATAAGGCAGCCGTATATCTGGCCCCACTAGGACAAGTAGATGTCATGGAGTCAAAATGGAATTTGGTTGTATAATTTGATATGAAGTCATTCCTCGAAACGAATGATCGTATAAATATTATGCTGCTGCAGATGAACAATGTATGCCCCAAATTGGAAAAATTCAGAACGGATTGCTTGCATGTTATCAGTAATATGAGAAGACAAATTTCACGCATCGAAGATACAAACAAACACATGTTTGGGCATAGAAATGCGAGAATCAAAAGAGCACCATTTGGATTTTTGGGATCATACTACCATATATTGTTCGGACTAATGGATGAAGAAGATCGAGAAATCATGGAAAAGAACATGAAGGTGCTTCTCGCAAATCAAAACGATTTGAACTTTCTGATAAAAAAGCAGACGACAATTGTTGAATCAACTCTTAACGTTTTGACAAGAACGACAAAGGAAGTCAACGATCAATTCAAGGATATTGAAATTCACGTTAACCAGTTAACACAGACACTCCAGAAGAACTTTTTCATTTATCAAGAATCAATAAGATTCTTTATGCTGACCAAACAACTCAGCATGGCGATTACGGAAAGCGAAAGAATTCAAGCAGACATAGTAGGATTACTGATTGATATCAACCACGGCAAGCTGTAACCCAGACTTAATAACCCCAACCCAAATGAATTACGAAGTGCAAAATATTAGAGAGCACTTACCTGAAAAGTATAAGCTACCTGGAAGAGGCACCAATGAAATACAAGCTATATACAAATTACTAACTGCCAGTGGAGCGTTAGTAGACGACAAATTAATTATCAGCGTAAGCATTCCGTTGATAAACAGTCAATCGTCTAGACTTTATAAAATAGTCCCCATTCCCTTTGAGACGCACAACCACGTAATGATTCCAGTGGTACGAGAGCCCTATCTCGTTTACAACTTTATGCTGGACTCATATCATGTAATGTCCGAAGCCTTTTTACATAAATGTGAACGGACGACTTTAGACGGGTATGTCTGCGAAGGAAATTGGCCATGGGCCAATGCAAATGATGATGCATGCGAAATAGCACCTCTGAAGCCGTCAAGTACCTACCAATGCACATTTGTGGAAGCTAAACCACTACCATTTTGGGTTAAACTAAAAAAGGACAACGACTGGCTCTTCAGAACTTTTAACAAGACATCAGCACATATACAGTGTAACGGGAATCAAGAGATTATAAACGACCTACCGCTTCAAGGGATACTTTCTCTTCAAGAAGGATGTACAGTTCGATCTGGAGGAACTACGCTGTTTTCACCAAAAAAGATTGAGAGTGAATCATCGAAGTCTTTTACTATCCCATTAACAAAAGAAATCGGAGAAATTTCAGAATTCACCTTAAAGCCACTGGGCTCAAGGGTAATCGATAACAGCAAAGAAATCAATGACCTCCAAGAGCGGCTTAGCAAAATACAAAAAGAGAATATCCATCTAAGAGGACTCGACTTCCACCCAGTACATAAGTACAGCGGATCTTTCACACTATTACTTATTATTATTATTTTTGTAGTTTTATTGATTTTTTACATAAGGAAGCAATGCAAATCCAAGGAAACAGTCACCATTTCCCTGGCGGACCGCCGGCAAGATGTTCAGAGGATGAACAGAACCAACAGCAGTTCACGCCGCACACAAATACAGTCCACTTGAAGGAGGCCTACAACCCCGCAGCTATCTCAACTCTAGCGGATCGCGGGCAAGATGTTCATAAACATGAACAGGAACGATACAGGCCACCCCATAAATAATACAGTCCACTTGAAGGAGGCCACTTGAGAAAAGGGACACCTAAATCTAGGATCGGCTCGACCATAAAGTCATCTACATGGGTCGCGTCGAACCCGAATCTGTCGACACACTTGTCGCACAGGCACACACACTTGTCACCATCAAGGATGATCGTGGGAAAAATTTCCGCACATTTGTTATTTTCTTAGTGCTGGTCTTAGTTTAATTATGTTAGAGTTTCCTATATATAGTGCATAAGTTTTGAGAATAAAACAGTTCGAATTTACAACTCGTCTCAGTAACATCAACACATACCAAAGCAAATAAAGAAAAATAATAATAATCCAAAGCAAATCCCAGTGTTGTTTCTTGGTAATTCATTCTATTTCAGCATTTGGCAGAGTTGCTGATCCACCTACCTACAAACTCACCTTTGAAGAAATGGCAACAGTATTAGCCCAAATTGAAGCAGTACTAAACTCTCGGCCACATTATACTTCAAGTGATGGAGAAGATGTTTTGACACCAGGGCATTTTCTAATTGGTAAACCAATGTTGTCGATACCAGTTCCAGAGGAAGATGTGGCCTTAACATCCCTTAATAAACCCCATCCAGGAAACGATGGTCGAGTACGAGTAGTATCGTTGGAATTGGAGAAAAGTACAATTAAGCGACCAATACACAAAGTGTGTCCCATCGTTAAAATCAAGGAGTACGCCAACAGCGGGAATCAAAAATAAGCGGACGAAACAACGCTTACTACAATGAAGCATCGGAAAATCAACCTATGGGGAACGCTACTCTGCTTACTCATTATATTGCCAATATGGATAGCGGCACCCATTAACGTCACTAATTGACTAGTACACGAAATGTCAGATAAGGCAGCCGTATATCTGGCCCCACTAGGACAAGTAGATGTCATGGAGTCAAAATGGAATTTGGTTGTATAATTTGATATGAAGTCATTCCTCGAAACGAATGATCGTATAAATATTATGCTGCTGCAGATGAACAATGTATGCCCCAAATTGGAAAAATTCAGAACGGATTGCTTGCATGTTATCAGTAATATGAGAAGACAAATTTCACGCATCGAAGATACAAACAAACACATGTTTGGGCATAGAAATGCGAGAATCAAAAGAGCACCATTTGGATTTTTGGGATCATACTACCATATATTGTTCGGACTAATGGATGAAGAAGATCGAGAAATCATGGAAAAGAACATGAAGGTGCTTCTCGCAAATCAAAACGATTTGAACTTTCTGATAAAAAAGCAGACGACAATTGTTGAATCAACTCTTAACGTTTTGACAAGAACGACAAAGGAAGTCAACGATCAATTCAAGGATATTGAAATTCACGTTAACCAGTTAACACAGACACTCCA
Source organism: Drosophila subsilvestris (assembly GCA_035043285.1). Lineage (NCBI taxonomy): Eukaryota > Metazoa > Arthropoda > Insecta > Diptera > Drosophilidae > Drosophila > Drosophila subsilvestris. Next base: position 144,913 of record JAWNNB010000466.1, read on the forward strand.
GAAGAACTTTTTCATTTATCAAGAATCAATAAGATTCTTTATGCTGACCAAACAACTCAGCATGGCGATTACGGAAAGCGAAAGAATTCAAGCAGACATAGTAGGATTACTGATTGATATCAAACACGGCAAGCGTAACCCAGACTTAATAACCCCAACCCAAATGAATTACGAAGTGCAAAATATTAGAGAGCACTTACCTGAAAAGTATAAGCTACCTGGAAGAGGCACCAATGAAATACAAGCTATATACAAATTACTAACTGCCAGTGGAGCGTTAGTAGACGACAAATTAATTATCAGCGTAAGCATTCCGTTGATAAACAGTCAATCTTCTAGACTTTATAAAATAGTCCCCATTCCCTTTGAACGCACAACCACGTAATGATTCCAGTGGTACGAGAGCCCTATCTCGTTTACAACTTTATGCTGGACTCATATCATGTAATGTCCGAAGCCTTTTTACATAAATGTGAACGGACGACTTTAGACGGGTATGTCTGCGAAGGAAATTGGCCATGGGCCAATGCAAATGATGATGCATGCGAAATAGCACCTCTGAAGCCGTCAAGTACCTACCAATGCACATTTGTGGAAGCTAAACCACTACCATTTTGGGATAAACTAAAAAAGGACAACGACTGAAGAGCCAGAACTTTTAACAAGACATCAGCACATATACAGTGTAACGGGAATCAAGAGATTATAAACGACCTACCGCTTCAAGGGATACTTTCTCTTCAAGAAGGATGTACAGTTCGATCTGGAGGAACTACGCTGTTTTCACCAAAAAAGATTGAGAGTGAATCATCGAAGTCTTTTACTATCCCATTAACAAAAGAAATCGGAGAAATTTCAGAATTCACCTCAAAGCCACTGGGCTCAAGGGTAATCGATAACAGCAAAGAAATCAATGACCTCCAAGAGCGGCTTAGCAAAATACAAAAAGAGAATATCCATCTAAGAGGACTCGACTTCCACCCAGTACATAAGTACAGCGGATCTTTCACACTATTACTTGTTATTATTATTTTTGTAGTTTTATTGATTTTTTACATAAGGAAGCAATGCAAATCCAAGGAAACAGTCACCATTTCCCTGGCGGACCGCCGGCAAGATGTTCAGAGGATGAACAGAACCAACAGCAGTTCACGCCGCACACAAATACAGTCCACTTGAAGGAGGCCTACAACCCCGCAGCTATCTCAACTCTAGCGGATCGCGGGCAAGATGTTCATAAACATGAACAGGAACGATACAGGCCACCCCATAAATAATACAGTCCACTTGAAGGAGGCCACTTGAGAAAAGGGACACCTAAATCTAGGATCGGCTCGACCATAAAGTCATCTACATGGGTCGCGTCGAACCCGAATCTGTCGACACACTTGTCGCACAGGCACACACACTTGTCACCATCAAGGATGATCGTGGGAAAAATTTCCGCACATTTGTTATTTTCTTAGTGCTGGTCTTAGTTTAATTATGTTAGAGTTTCCTATATATAGTGCATAAGTTTTGAGAATAAAACAGTTCGAATTTACAACTCGTCTCAGTAACATCAACACATACCAAAGCAAATAAAGAAAAATAATAATAATCCAAAGCAAATCCCAGTGTTGTTTCTTGGTAATTCATTCTATTTCAGCATTTGGCAGAGTTGCTGATCCACCTACAAAGATCCTAGCAAATCATAAATTTTCTTGTGATTTGGAGCCCTGGACAGGACTGATGCATACCTCAGCCTGGAATAGGACCTCACAAGTGGAGCCCGAACAGGGACTTTAAAGGATTTTTAAGGAAACTTGAAGAAAACAACCGAAATCAGTAACTTCGTGGAGTAAAGACCCACGGCCATCAGAAGACAAATAGAAGAGCCAAACACAAAAAAATCAACAATAATAACGCCAAATCAAAAACAAATCCGCGTACGCAGTCCGTTCAACAGTGACTCAGCGCCAACAATCAACAGAAAAAAACCATGCCTACTACTGGACCATCCAGCACTCGACATCAGGAACGCAAGACTGGATTACGATTCCCCGAAGACACCGAATACAGCACGCCCGCGCCACCAACCATTGTGACGGCAGCCCAGTTTCCAAGGGTTCCAGCTACGGACAGTTACCCAGCGCCAGTACCGAGAATCGTGCCAGCGACTGACCGACCCATGGAAGGGCACCACTACAACCACGCCGCACCAATGGCAGAATGAATCCGAAAATGGGGAATCCAGTTCGACGGCCAGGATGACCCGCTATCGTTCATTGAACAGCTTGAGAAACGCGCACTCTCGTATGGTGTGGATCCAAACCAGCTGCCGCGAGCCATGGCTGAACTCCTCACAGACCGGGGCAGTCGTTGGTTCCGCACCAGCCGTCTACAAAGTGCCTCCTGTGAAAATTTCCGACAGGAATTCTTAACGTTCTTCTTGCCCCCAAGGTATTTTGAACAACTAGAAGACCAGATACGAGCCCGCAAACAAGCGGTGGGTGAGTTGTTCAAAGATTTCCTCATCGAGATGCGGCTACTCATGCACCACGCTGGCTACGACGCAACTAAGGAGCTAAACAGAATTTATGACAACGCCCTGCCAGCATACCAGATGTACGTGAGGCGACATGAGCTGCAAAGCTTATCACAGTTAACACTGCTGGCCACGGAGCTCGAAAGTATTCAGGAGCGGACCATCCTGACCACCCTGCACCCCCTCAGAGCACAACGAGATACACAGGGCCGCCTACAGAGCAGAGGAGCGGAGACTCCAATCGGACACAATTTCATTGGAACTCGGCAGACTCACCAAGGAGACAGCCATCAAACCCAGCCAGTACTGCGAATCAAGACGTTGCCCACCGCATGGTTACTACCCCCATCGCCGACCCACGCACAGCCTGCCGCATTACAACTGTAATAATCCCTCGATCCTATTCTGCTGGGAATGTGGCGAACGCGGAACACGGACCATCGACTGCTGTCGCCGGGACACGTCGGGAAACGACACGCGTCCCCAACTGACACGGGATCAGTTGGAAACGACGCCTCCTCCGAACCGCGACTAAAGAATTACCTGCACGTGAACAACGGCCGAAAAGTGGCGATAGTGATTATAGGAAGACACACAACGGAAGCCACAATCGACACCGGGGCATCCAGAAGCTTTATCAGTGCAAACCTCGCCCGAAAACTAGACTACAACACCAACCTGCAAGATGCATGCATCCGCATACGCCTGGCCGACGGCTCGGTCAGAGAGATCACACAAGTTCTACTGGCGCACATCAAGCTGGATCAACGAGAGGTTCAAATCCCGCTCCTGGTCCTGCCAAACATGTTGGGACAAGTAATTGTCGGCATGGACTTTCTATGTGCCACCGAAACGATGATTCAATGCGGCACCACGCTGCTACAGCTACGAGATCACCGTCCCATGCCCACTGAACCCGTGCTTACTTCCATGCACGTACAAGACGCCGAGCCCCGAACCCGTCCCCAACCTATCAAAACGGTTTTGGCACCCAACAGAGTAGTCATGACACCCCTACCAACCACAGAAAACGCACGTCCACGACCTACCACAACGAATACGGCAACAAATATCGCAACGAAGAACACGACACCTAGCCCAGCCCCAGCTAAGGCAAAGCACTGGCCCACAACGGAGAACACGAATCCGAAGCCAACCTCAAGAAACAACAAACAAGCAACCGGGAAAACGAGTCCCGCGGTCGTTATGGAGCATCCGCGTCCTAGGCCAACCCCAGGGGACACATACCCCAAAAACATGACGACAACCTCACACACGAGACAAGCACTAACACTCTGGAACCCGGCGCTCGACACAGGAAGCCCAGGTCCCAGACAAGCAACAGAGCAAGCAAGCACAAGATCCTCAACGGAAAAATTGAACACAAGGACGCCCTCAGAGCCGACCACCAGCCCTGAACCAGAAAAACGACCACGACAGCCGCAGCAGTGCGACACCCAGCAACACGGAAACAGCCACGCTAACCCCACGCTGGTCGGGGCCCATAATTGAACTGATATCCACAGGCCTCTCAGCCAGCGCCCGGAAACCAGAACAATAACCCCCGAAACACCAACTGCAGCCCTGCCGCATCCATGACCGACAACACACATCTTGCCAACTCACTGGAGTACCTTCCCGTACAGACGTGACCCCTAACGCCATGCACCAAGCCATGCCTGGGGTCAGGTCCGAAATCTTTGTCGCCCACACAAGTCGTTATTCCAACACCAGAGGCGTCGTTGAGACCAGCCAGTTCATGCACCAGTCTGGAGACAATGCAACCCAAGTATTGCATCAGAGACACGAAATTTATCCACCCATAACCAACAACACCCCGATCATTGCCCACAAAAGCGAGTACCACCGGAGGATCGAACCGCCCAGCGCATTCGACACAACCATCCTGCCTAAAGACCCGAATCAATCCTTTGAACCCGAAGCCACCGAACCAACCGAAGACGAGCCAGAACAGCCCACGGATCCTTGGCCACCCGACAAAGCACCGCCGATCAGAGAATACCAGGATGAAGAACTACCAAAGATTGCTAATCTCCACGGGACACCAGACATCGCCGAGCAAACCATCTTCATATGGGATAATCGACCCATCCAGCAGCAATACGTCTCACGAAGCCCCTCAGAAAAGCAACCAGAACAGCAGGCAGAGTTCAACAATCACAGGTGCAATGATCTTGCTAACGGAGCAAATCACCACAACTGACCCACATCCAAATGTAAACAAACGCAACAGCAGCACGACGCGCCTCTCAAGTGACGATGTCAATACCAACGAATTCAAAAACCCAGCACAGGCCAAAAGACAGGAGATCGTCACAAACAAAACCGAAACCTGAACTCCTCCACATCTCCACCACCTCCCGGAAGAAAGGGCCCCCCTCGGCATGTCGCCGAGCAAACCATCTTCATATGGGATAATCGACCCATCCAGCAGCAATACGTCTCACGAAGCCCCTCAGAAAAGCAACCAGAACAGCAGGCAGAGTTCAACAATCACAGGTGCAATGATCTTGCTAACGGAGCAAATCACCACTACTGACCCACTACGAACCATGGATCCCATGGTTCGTCACAACAGACGACGCACAGTGGGGCCTTTGGCCATTTCAGCTTGCTAAATTAATAACTTCCGAACGAATCAAGATATCTTCATGAAATAAATTGCGCTTAAAAGAAAAAACTTTCAGAATTTAGTCTGCAAAAGAACATGGTGCTACAATATCTAGAAGCTTTACAATAAATACCCAAAGTTGAACTTTGTTACCAGTGCATATTTTCCTATGCAAAATGATAAATTCCAAGTTTTTCGGATCGATAAAGAATTTTTAATGGCCTATTACACTATTAAAAGTTATTTTACATTTAATTTTTAGCTTAAACAGAATTTGCAAAAAAGAAAAAAAAAATTTTTAATTGTTCTTATTTTTGGGTTACTATAAAACATGCATCTATTTCCGATGTATCGTTAGGAATATCCAATAATCTTAACATTTCTGAAGAATAAATACCTTCTAATTCTTTTTTTGATTTCACATATCTAATAGATGAAATAAATGGATCTGAAGAGGCTGCCAACATGTTGAAAAGATCCTGGTTTTGTCTTGTTCCTGATATTTTACAAGTATTCATGTACCTGAATTTCTTGTAATCCTTGTTTCTCGTTTCCTGGGCCTCCTCTGACATCTCTCCTATTGGAAGGCTCTGATGTTCTATTAAAATTTGACCGTGTGCCAAAATTTTATGAAGCGTTGGAGTAAGCTTCTTTTCTGGATACTTTTCAAATAACAACTCTGCAGTCTTCGAGGCATATTCGCCAAATTTGCGGGTGTTAATTTTGTCCTTGCAGTTTAAAATATTCAAAAATTATCCATCGTTTGTGTTCCCGTATCCATATTTGGGGCAGTCGACCCTCAGTCCAAGTTTCGAAAAGAAATCTCAACATTTTTACGTTGTTTCGCTGCGCAGGTAGCGTCAATCTTCAGTCGTAGAAGAAATATGCAAAGAGCTCCGTATACAAAATATTTCGGGAATACAAAAATGCTACTTCCAAATTTTTAAATTCAAGTCAAGAGTTGAAAAAACTACAAGATAAACATTTAGATACGGTTTGGAAAGTAAGCAGTTTTTCTCTTGAACTCAGGTCATGTGCAACGAAGCAGTTTTTCATTGCAATATTGATATATTTTGATAAATGATACCAAAAACAAAATGATACCTTCACACAGTTCAATTTTATATTCTACCTGAAAGATGCAGTATGTCAATGATAAAGTATGAATAAATTTGTTGCACGTCGGAAATAATTTTTCAACTTTGATTGCTCATATCTCCTTAACTAAAAGTTCGATTCTTTTTAAACTTTATTTTTGAAAGCTTTGGAAAATACTCTATTGAATTCGTGTATTGGATTTATCCAAAGCGTTCAAAAAATGCATTGAATTTTGCCACCTCTTTTCGGCTGAGGCCCCACTGTGCGACGCAGCCAAGCTCTCGAATGACGAGTTCAACACCCAGCCGACACATGCAGACGACGCAGCCAACGCTACTCCCAGGTGCAGATATCAACAACAACGAATTCGAAGATGCAGAACAGGCCGAAAAACGCTGACCCAAATTATATAACCAAACCCCACCGCAGCAAAACCTAAGTAACCAAAGCTCAACACCCAGCAACAAAATAATATTAAATAAATCAATATTCCGAAAAGTACATTCCTTTCCCACGGTACCGGTGCACAGCGATCACCTTACCTGGTGATTGGACACTGTCTGAAGGGCTGATGGTTAGGTAACCATCGGTTACCGACCAATCGCCCGCTAACAATTACCTTAGAATTCAAGAATATATATGTCTCTTAGTAACATTAAGAACTTATGTAAGATATCGATCGATGGCTGCAACTTCCCATATAAGGCACTGCCTTGCATGGCGAAAGGGGCAGTCCATCAGCCATAACTCCAGAGAAAGTACCTGTGCAGTCGGTCAACAGTCAACACACCCAACGTAACCCCGCGGAACCTAAAAATTACATCTAACACGTACCAAAGCCAATAAAGAAAAATAATAATAATCCAAAGCAAATCCCAAAGTGTTGTGTCTTGGTAATTCATTCTATTTCAGCATTTGGCAGAGTTGCTGATCCACCTATAAAGATCCTAGCAAATCATAAATTTTCTTGTGATTTGGAACCCTGGACAGGACTGATGCATACCTCAGCCTGGAATAGGACCTCACATAGTGTAGTAGATTAGAAGGGATAGTTAGCTGGATTCAAGACGGGGTCAGATTGAAGACGCGGGGGTCGGTTCAAGACGGTGTCGGATTGAATAGCTCGATTTCAAGACGATGTGCAAGAAGTGATTGCAAGATCAAGACTAAGAGAGGGCAGGCGGACCGAATTGCCCGTGCCCTAATGCAAGCCAGAGAGAGAACGAAAGAAGCGAAAGAAGCTCGGGCTGCTGCTTAGCCGAGTACGAGCGATTGATAGACAGAGAGAGAGTGGTAGCGAAGGCGAAAGAAAGAAAGGTGCGAGATGAAGAAGCGAGAGAACGCCTGCATAGGCATGCTGCGGTGCGGGAGCATGAATGTTTACATATGTTTGTAGGTAGATGACAATTTAATACAGTGGGCAGTGCAAACAACGAACAATAATAAGGATTTACTCTACTGCTGCACCACTGTCTAGAATCTATGTATTTGGCTGCGTAACCAAACAGTCCAATTTACGCAAAGAAAAGTAGAAGATTTAAGAAACGAGGCACAACAAGAAGAAGAGATCTTTAAAACACACAATAGAGCTCACCGCATAGAGCTCTCTAGAAAATAAAATTGATTTGTCCAAACGATTTTATTTCGCTCATGTACCATGTCACCTGCAACGATAGTTGCTGTAGCTGTGCCACTCGAGCTGGTCTGGGTTGTATGATCATAAGGTTGCACGTGCTGGCTCCGGCTGTATTACACTACTCAACACCACAATTCCGCTGTGGCCCAAAATGACTTTTTCTAATAGATTTCAGGATTTTACATTTTTTAAAGAATTATGGTTTTTTTATGGTTTGGTTTTTTAAAGAATTTTTTAAATCTGGTATTATTTCATGTTTTTTTCAGAGGTAGTTTTTCTATTTTTCACATAATTTCATGTTTTTTTCAGAGGTAGTGCTTCTATTTTCACACAACGTAAGTATTCTTATATATGGTTGCTTGGGCCTTTGCAGTTCTAAAAAGCTGATAAATGCACTATAAATTAAATTCAAAATCCTTGTAGATGCTACTTAACGTCTGGAAGATATTAAGCTTTTAAATTCAAATTTGATACTTTTTTGCAGTCTTTTTTCACGAAATTTTGTTTTAAAAACTCAGGAAAATATTTCTTGGCATGCATTTTTGGTTTTAGATAGACGAATTAATTAGGCGTCTTTTAAGGTATTGTGGAGCTTTCCTGAGTTTTTAAAGTCAAAAGTTCATGAAAAAATACCGCAAGAAATGATCTATATGATTTGATCTATAGCTGCATTTGTCAGCTTTTCAGAACTGCAATGTAACATACAACCAGAAATAAGATAGTTAAGTTATATAAAAAATAGAAGCACAACCTCAAACCATAAAAAATAATATGTGCTTCAAAAAATTGTAAATCTCGAAATCTATCAGTAAAATTATTTTGGGCCACAGCCTAAATAAAAAGTTCAATTTTGTCGAGTAGTGTTATTGGTAGTAGGAGTGGGTTCCGATATGGGCTTATGACTACGTGCTCGCTGTCTGTGCAAAATCTTATTATTTTTTTTTCGCCTGCATAGCTTTGCTTGGACCGTTTAAACGATATGAAAAGGTTAGGAGAACAACATAGGAAATGGGAACTTAAAGGGAAGGGGAAACGAAACAGCTGCAATGTTTGTTAGCTGTGCGGTTGTTGTTTCAACAGCCAATGCCCACCCAACCTTGATCACCCCATTTCCGCGATTTTTGGAGTTATGGGATGATCCCTTTTCTTTATGTTTACACCCTAACCCTCCGCCCAGATACTAGCTTGACTCCTAAAGAGAAAGTTAGCATAGATTCATGGCCACACTACGATAATTTCGGAAATTCATAATTATTCATTTAATGTACTAAGAAACAACTAACTCTACCCGAGCCTAACACCCATGATATGCAAAAAGGGAGTAATATAATATAGGATACGATATGTAAAACCTAAGATAAGATAGGTATGTATAGGTTATATATGTATAGGTAGATAAGACTAAATATAGCGATGAATATGTTTGTATAGGTATTCAATAAGGTATTTTAAAATGAAAATAATAAGTTGAAATAGGGTAAATATTAAGAAAATTCATATTAATTTGAATGTCAGAGATAATTCAAAATAGTAAAGTGCTTCCGCACAAGGACCTTCCATTAAACCAGATGGGCCAACGTCAAAATCAATAAAATTACGTTACCTTAGATTCATTTTATCATGTGACTTATCATAGGTACCGAAATCTTTAAGGTGTACACACTTAAAATACATTTTTCTCCCACGCAGAAAGATCTTTCGTTGTGTAGATGGCTGGATGATTGGATGAATAGATGATTAGGTGAACAGATCGTAACCCAAAAACATGACTGTAAAATTAATCTGGACTAGTACCAATTTCAATGATCCCTATCTGCCTTAAACCATGTACAGGAATTCCATTTGTCCATCTCGGTATATTGTGTTTGACTGGCATACAATATTTAGCCGCATAAAAAGTAACTTTTAAGCACAAATCGGATGGACAAAACGGATTCTCATATCTGGCCTAACTTCTCAAAAAATACACTTTAAACTAAATCAGCTGCTGGGTCGATGTCCCAGGTCTGGGTTGTTACACGTCGAGACTTCTGCAGTCGGCACCAGAGTGCTTGGATTAGGGCGAAGCCAGCAGCAACGGCTGACGAGATAGTGGGGTCAATGACCTCGGTACATCGGCGGCGAAGAAGACACTGGCCAAATGGAACCCGCTTCTGGACACATAGGCATGCGTATGTGGGATCCGTACATCCGGACAGGTCAGAGCGTGTCAAAACGGAGAGATCTCTCTTTTGGCTCACAGCGAGAGGAAATCCATCCAGAAGCTCACTTTTCTCTCACAATTGTGCCGAACGGTAGGGGTTAAAATACCCGCAATCGGTATGAGCACGCTGCCGTTCGAGAAGGGCGCCAGGAAGGGTCCACTTAGTCCATTGTGGTAAAATCTACGTCAGGTTATACACGTTTTGTAACTGGGTTACACTAAGTCGGTACTGGTGGTGATAATCCTATATATTGAAATTCACACTTTTATAAGAACCCTATACTGAAAATTGGCTTGATGGATATTTACCCCAGTGGGAATTCGCACCACTGTAATCAATGAACTTTTCGGAATTTCTTTGGATATTCTTTCTCCAAGTGGGTGCTACCAACGTAGGGAATGAGCGTACAGGTGCTGCCGTGGTCTTGAGGTTATGTTCACCCTCGAGCTACATCGAAAAATTCGTATAAAATGCACTAGCTCAGAAAACTGAATATTGACCTTATTCCAGGGTCATACTCACGGATATGGTTAGATTATAAATGGTTGGCACAACTTATTTATAGCTGACGAGCACACAATCACTACGCGTGGTATCGGGATGTACATAGGGTTAATATCACAGAGCCCCAGAAAAGGTCACGAGGAGAAGAGACAGACTCCCGAAACGGCGTGGGGCTTTTTCGTGCGAGGTAGCGTCACTGTTATCGATGTAGAAGCCAAAAAACCCAAAGGCGCACGTATGGACCTTTGATTTGAGTGAAGAAATATGCAAAGATCCCGTATACAAAATATTTCGAAAAAGCAAAAATGTACTTTTTTTTAAATTCAAGTCAAAGTTGAAAAACAAAGAAAAATTTAGATGGTTTGGAAAGTACGTTTTTCTCTTGAACTCTCTGTGCAACGAAGCAGTTTTTCATTGAATATTGATATATTGATAAATGATACCAAAAACAAAATGATACCTCACACAGTTCAATTTTTATTCTACCTGAAAGATGCAGTATGTCAATAAAAGTTGAATAAATTGTTGCACGCGGAAATAATTTTCAACTTTGATTGCTCATATCTCCTTAACTAAAAGTCCGATTCTTTTTAAACTTTATTTTTGAAAGCTTTGGAAAATACTCTATTGAATTCGTGTATTGGATTTATCCAAAGCGTTCAAAAAATGCATTGACTTTTGCCACCTCTTTGCGGCTGAGGCCCCACTGTGCGACGCAGCCAAGCTCTCGAATGACGAGTTCAACACCCAGCCGACACATGCAGACGACGCAGCCAACGCTACTCCCAGGTGCAGATATCAACAACAACGAATTCGAAGATGCAGAACAGGCCGAAAAACGCTGACCCAAATTATATAACCAAACCCCACCGCAGAAAAACCTAAGTAACCAAAGCTCAACACCCAGCAACAAAATAATCTACTATATAAAAATAAGTCGGGTTTCCTTACTGACGCCATCACTCCAGAACGCACGAACCGATTTCCACGGTTTTGCATTCGTTGGAAAGGTCTTGGGCTCCGTGAGGTTTATAGCAAAGAAAATTCACGAAAAATTTCAACAGAAAAGCGGGAAAATGTATTTGTATTATCTACTATATACTACAATACAGCGCCATCTCTGATACATAGCATGTACTACAAACCAATATTTTAAGTAGGCGCCGGTGCGTGATACATTGTTTGACAGCTACTCATTGTTCTCTGCTCAGTTAATTTCATGTGACAAACCGGTATTGTGTGCACTGTGAAAACGAAATTTAAAAAAAAAGTTATTCGTTTCCTCACATTTCAATTGGAAACCATCAAATCAATCACGTGTATTGTGAAAATTTGTATTCAATTTCAACAGCAGGCATTTGTCTTTAAGGTGGTAAGTTGAACTGTGTAAATTATGTGGATCGTGCATTTGAGGTTAAATTCACCACTCTGTCCACAGTCCAAAATGCCTAAAGGACGACGTGCGAACATCGGCCGCCGCACAAGACATGCAAGCCAGCAACAAGTGTATTCACAGAACTTAAGCGAAGAAAGACAAAATATAATAAGAGAAAATTCCCGATTGGGACAGCGCGTGAGGACAAGAAGATCATTGGCATCATACAATCGCTTGGCATTCCAATATGATCCCACTGCGAACTACAGTGATGATGAAAATTTAGATATTGGACCAATGACGACTATATGTCGATATTGCAATGCGTTAAAGTTCAAAAGAGAAACGGCTGGATTGTGCTGCGCAAGTGGAAAAGTCAAACTGGATCCATTACTTACACCACCACAGCCACTGAAACCATTGTTCGATGGAAGTGATCCCGATTCCAGCCATTTTCTTCAACACATCCTTGGATACAATAACTGCTTTCGCATTACTTCCTTTGGAGCTAAGGCGGCTTCATGCCGACTTGCAAGGTAAAAGATACAACACACATAACCAACACAATGAATTGCAACACGTAACAACTACATATACACCACACACTACACCATCACACGATCAGAAGTTACACCGTATTCTTCAACAAATGACTGTTTGCAATTACAGATACAAGGACAAATATATCATTTGCATGGTTCAATGGTGCCAACACCAGATGAACCACATCAATTTCTGCAAATATATTTCATTTCGTCTATGTTGGATCAGCTGAATGTGCGGTGCAATATACAGGGAACACAACAGTTAAAGAGACGAATTATTGAACAGTTGCAAGCATTTTTTCACGCTAATAATGCTGTGGTTAATATGTTAAAAACAGTATTGGAACGAATGCCATCGGAACGCACAAATTTGTCATAAGAGCGGATTTTACCCCAACAGGTGAACATGTGCGAAGCTTCAATGCACCCACCGTTAATGATGTTGCTGCAATTATTGTTGGCGATCAAACTAAATCGCGAGACATTGTCGTTCAGCGAAGAAGCAATATCATGCATCGTGTAAACGAGACACATCGTTTGTACGATGCGTTACAATATCCAATCATTAATTGGCAAGGGCAAGACGGATACGACATCACGTTGAAGATGGTCGATCCAATTACAGGTACAATATTCATACATTCCATTAACAATTCATTTAATTTTGCATTTTCAGGCGTATCAACGAATAAAAATCTAAGCGCAATGAATTACTATGCGTATAGTATGATGATTCGTACACATGAGGAGAATGTCATTCTAAAGTGCCGTCGGCTATTCCAGCAATTCGCTGTCGACATGTATGTTAAAGTCGAGACAGAACGTTTAGCGTTTATCCGATTCAATCAGGCAAAGCTACGATCTGAGGACTATATACACTTGCGTGATGCTATTCATTCAGATGGTGATGTTCAGAATATTGGACGTCTGACGATTCTCCCATCATCTTATATCGGAAGCCCACGCCACATGCACGAATACGCTCAAGACGCTATGACGTACGTGCGAAATTATGGAACTCCGGATTTATTTATTACGTTCACATGCAATCCGAAGTGGACGGAAATTGAACGTGAGTTGGAACCGGGCCAAAAACCGCAAGATCGCCATGACATAATCGCCAGAGTATTTCAGCAAAAACTCAAGGTTATGATGGATGTGCTTACTAAGTATCGAGTTTTTGGTGACACACGTTGTTATATGTATTCGGTGGAATGGCAGAAGCGTGGACTACCGCATGCTCATATCCTAATTTGGTTGCTGAACAAATTACATTCAAATGAAGTGGATGACATCATATCAGCTGAAATTCCTGATCCAGTCACTGATCCCCATCTACACGACATTGTGACGACACAGATGGTGCATGGACCGTGCGGTGCATTAAATCCATTATCGCCTTGCATGGCTGATGGAAAGTGCACAAAACGATATCCGCGACCGTTAGTTGCTGAAACAGTCACAGGGAATGATGGATATCCAGTTTATCGTCGGCGTTCAAAAGAAGATAATGGTCGAACTATAAAAGTTAAAGTTCAAAATCAAGAGATTGAGATCGAAAATGAATTCATTGTCCCATATTGCCCGCTGCTATCACGAATTTTCAAAACACATGCAAACGTTGAGAGTTGTCATTCGGCCAAATCAATCAAATATTTGTGCAAGTACGTCACAAAAGGCAGCGACATGGCTGTGTTTGGTATTGCGTCGGAAAATACGAATGACGAAATCAGCAACTTCCAAATGGGCAGATACATCAGTACTAATGAAGCACTGTGGCGATTATTGTCATTTAAAATTCATGAAAGATATCCCACAGTTGTACATTTAGCAGTGCATTTGGAAAATGGCCAAAGAGTTTACTTCAATGAGGCTAATGCGGCACAACGAGCTGAGAGACCACCATCGACAACATTGACTAGCTTCTTTGCAATGTGTGAAGCAGATCCATTCGCAGCGACGCTGATGTATGTTGAAATGCCCAAGTATTACACTTGGAATCAATCAACAAAGAAATTCCAACGTCGCAAACAAGGAACCCCATTGGCCACAGGTGTTTTCCACTGATGCACTAGGTCGCATGTATACTGTTCATCCTAGAAATGATGAATGTTTTTATTTGCGACTGCTGTTGGTAAATGTACGTGGACCAAAATCATTCGCGCATTTGAAAACTGTGAATGGCCACCAATGCCAAACATATAGAGAAGCATGTCAACTATTGGGTTTGCTGGAGAACGATTCTCATTGGGATTTAACACTTGCGGATTCAGTTGTTTCATCAAATGCGTACCAAATACGAACGCTGTTCGCAATTATCATCACCACATGTTTTCCTTCACAACCAATTCAGTTATGGAACAAATACAAAGGCGACATATGTGAAGATATCTTGCATCGCTTGCGCATTCAAACGAATAATCCTGACATCCAAATAACCGATGAAATCTATAATGAAGGATTGATTCTGATTGAGGATCAATGCTTGACTATTGCAAACAAGCTACTGATTGAAGTAGGAATGATTGCGCCAAATCGATCGATGCACGATGCATTCAACCAAGAATTAAATCGAGAGCTGCAATACAATGTTGATACATTGCAGGAATTCGTTCGAAATAATGTGCTTGATGAATGAACAGCAAAAGCAAGTATACGAAACATTAATGCAAGCGGTGGACAATAATACTGGTGGTCTATTCTTCCTGGACGCACCTGGAGGAACAGGGAAAACATTTGTCATTTCATTGATTTTGGCCACTATTCGATCAAGATGTGACATAGCTTTGGCGTTAGCATCATCCGGAATTGCGGCGACTCTTCTAGATGGCGGTCGTACTGCACATTCTGCGCTTAGGTTGCCACTCAATTTAAACACAATTGATACTCCAACATGCAATATTTCCCGATCCAGTGCAATGGGAAAATTGTTGATGCAATGCAAGCTCATTGTTTGGGATGAGTGCACAATGGTACATAAGAAATCACTTGAAGCACTTAACTTCACACTGAAGGATCTTCGGCGAAATAACAACATCTTTGGCGGCTTGATGATATTATTGGCAGGCGATTTCAGGCAGACGTTGCCAGTAATTCCCCGTGGAACGCCTGCAGATGAATTGAATGCTTGCCTGAAGGCATCACCTTTATGGAATAACGTAAAAACATTATCGCTAACAACTAATATGAGAGTTCAACTTCAAAATGATCAAAGTGCTGCACAATTTTCCAAACAATTGTTAGCTGTTGGAAATGGAAAAGTCCCAGTTGATGCGACATCTGGATTAATTACTCTTACAAACGACTTTTGCCGATTTGTAGACTCTCAATTAGCTCTTATTGAAAATGTTTTCCCAAACATTAGTGAGAATTATCAGAATTATGCTTGGTTAAGACAACGAGCAATTCTTGCCGCAAAGAATAATGATGTACACGCACTGGATTTCACAATTCAATCAAAAATTGCTGGCGATTTGGTGACATACAAATCCGTTGATTCCAGACCAAATCCCGATGATGTAGTAAATTATCCAACAGAGTTTTTGAACTCTCTGGAGTTACCAGGATTTCCACCACATAACTTGCAACTTAAAGTTAGCACAGTTATTATGATATTGCGTAATTTGAATCCACCGCGACTTTGCAACGGTACTCGACTTTCGGTAAAAAGACTTATGCCGAATTTGATTGAGGCAACCATTATTAGCGGAAAGTACGCAGGTGAAAATGTATGTATTCCTCGAATACCAATGATTCCGACTAATCTTCCGTTTGACTTCAAACGATTGCAATTTCCAGTTCGCCTTGCGTTCGCAATGACAATTAACAAGTCGCAAGGCAAATCGCTTAGTGTTTGAGGAATAAATTTAGAAAATCATTGTTTTTCACATGGGCTTATACGTTGCGTGTTCACGAGTTGGGAAACCATCTGCTTTGTTTGTGTTAACGTCAGACCAAAAAACAAAAAATGTGGTTTACCAAAGAGCACTTCAATGAAACGGATAATTTGCGAACACGCATAACGCTTCGACTTAATAACATTTCATTTTTGTAATCGAAATGAATTCATTACTGTTTTGAAATGAAATACAATTTTTCGTTTTAAAATATAAAACAAAAAAAAATTGTTCTTCATTTTTTAATCACCAAACGAAATGTTACATAAAACGAAGCAATCTGGTGGCGAAACGGAGTTTGCCGGGTTTGCCAGTATTAAATAAATCAATATTCCGAAAAGTACATTCCTTTCCCACGGTACCGGTGCACAGCGATCACCTTACCTGGTGATTGGACACTGTCTGGAGGGCTGATGGTTAGGTAACCATCGGTTACCGACCAATCGCCCGCTAACAATTTACTTAGAATTCAAGAATATATATGTCTCTTAGTAACATTAAGAACTTATGTAAGATATCGATCGATGGCTGCAACTTCCCATATAAGGCACTGCCTTGCATGGCGAAAGGGGCAGTCCATCAGCCATAACTCCAGAGAAAGTACCTGTGCAGTCGGTCAACAGTCAACACACCCAACGTAACCCCGCGGAACCTAAAAATTACATCTAACACGTACCAAAGCAAATAAAGAAAAATAATAATAATCCAAAGCAAATCCCAAAGTGTTGTGTCTTGGTAATTCATTCTATTTCAGCATTTGGCAGAGTTGCTGATCCACCTATAAAGATCCTAGCAAATCATAAATTTTCTTGTGATTTGGGACCCTGGACAGGACTGATGCATACCTCAGCCTGGAATAGGACCTCACATAGTGTAGTAGATTAGAAGGGATAGTTAGCTGGATTCAAGACGGGGTCAGATTGAAGACGCGGGGGTCGGTTCAAGACGGTGTCGGATTGAATAGCTCGATTCCAAGACGATGTGCAAGAAGTGATTGCAACATCAAGACTAAGAGAGGGCAGGCGGACCGAATTGCCCGTGCCCTAATGCAAGCGAGAGAGAGAACGAAAGAAGCGAAAGAAGCTCGGGCTGCTGCTTAGCCGAGTACGAGCGATTGATAGACAGAGAGAGAGTGGTAGCGAAGGCGAAAGAAAGAAAGGTGCGAGATGAAGAAGCGAGAGAACGCCTGCATAGGCATGCTGCGGTGCGGGATCATGAATGTTTACATATGTTTGTAGGTAGATGACAATTTAATACAGTGGGCAGTGCAAACAACGAACAATAATAAGGATTTACTCTACTGCTGCACCACTGTCTAGAATCTATGTATTTGGCTGCGTAACCAAACAGTCCAATTTACGCAAAGAAAAGTAGAAGATTTAAGAAACGAGGCACAACAAGAAGAAGAGATCTTTAAAACACACAATAGAGCTCACCGCATAGAGCTCTCTAGAAAATAAAATTGATTTGTCCAAACGATTTTATTTCCCTCATGTACCATGTCACCTGCAACGATAGTTGCTGTAGCTGTGCCACTCGAGCTGGTCTGGGTTGTATGATCATAAGGTTGCACGTGCTGGCTCCGGCTGTATTACACTACTCAACACCACAATTCCGCTGTGGCCCAAAATGACTTTTTCTAATAGATTTCAGGATTTTACATTTTTTAAAGAATTATGGTTTTTTTATGGTTTGGTTTTTTAAAGAATTTTTTAAATCTGGTATTATTTCATGTTTTTTTCAGAGGTAGTTTTTCTATTTTTCACATAATTTCATGTTTTTTTCAGAGGTAGTGCTTCTATTTTCACACAACGTAAGTATTCTTATATATGGTTGCTTGGGCCTTTGCAGTTCTAAAAAGCTGATAAATGCACTATAAATTAAATTCAAAATCCTTGTAGATGCTACTTAACGTCTGGAAGATATTAAGCTTTTAAATTCAAATTTGATACTTTTTTGCAGTCTTTTTTCACGAAATTTTGTTTTAAAAACTCAGGAAAATATTTCTTGGCATGCATTTTTGGTTTTAGATAGACGAATTAATTAGGCGTCTTTTAAGGTATTGTGGAGCTTTCCTGAGTTTTTAAAGTCAAAAGTTCATGAAAAAATACCGCACTAAGTCGGTACTGGTGGTGCTAATCCTATATATTGAGATTCACACTTTTATAAGAACCCTATACTGAAAATTGGCTTGATGGATATTTACCCCAGTGGGAATTCGCACCACTGTAATCAATGAACTTTTCGGAATTTCTTTGGATATTCTTTCTCCAAGTGGGTGCTACCAACGTAGGGAATGAGCGTACAGGTGCTGCCGTGGTCTTGGGGTTATGTTCACCCTCGAGCTACATCGAAAAATTCGTATAAAATGCACTAGCTCAGAAAACTGAATATTGACCTTATTCCAGGGTCATACTCACGGATATGGTTAGATTATAAATGGTTGGCACAACTTATTTATAGCTGACGAGCACACAATCACTACGCGTGGTATCGGGATGTACATAGGGTTAATATCACAGAGCCCCAGAAAAGGTCACGAGGAGAAGAGACAGACTCCCGAAACGGCGTGGGGCAGCAGCCCACGTTTTTTCCTTCCCGTACAGTACTTTTCTTTCCTTATACCTTAAATAAAAGCAATAAGCAATAAATATAAGTGCAATACGGAATCCAAAACACAGGGCTGGCGTTGCCACTTGGTATCAAAACATCTGTTTCGTCAAAAAGCTCGGTAAAAGCTCATACCACCAAAACCCTATATTTTTAACGGCCTAAATAAAATAAAATAAAAATAAATGAAAATTGAGGAATATTTTTTTCCCTATAAACAAGCGCACTACACTCAGATGAAAAGGAAAATTGACACCCTAGTTAAACAATGCAAATGGAAAGAAAACAAATACGATAGACATCCTCCCAATCCAGATATCGCAGAGACACCAATACCGGAATACGCCGGTCACATTTTACACATCGATATTTATTTCACAGAGAAGCGTTTGGTAAGCAATAGACAAGTTTTCAAAGCTAACACAGGCAAAAGCAATCAAATCGAAATCCATAGAGGATATAAGAATGCCTTCAATAGCATATTCACACTGGGCGCGTTTCCTATCGATATCGGAATAGACGCAATGAAGCAGAAAGGCGTTCACATTGGCAGACGTGCGTCTTGAGAACAGAAGATTTGGGTGCTTGATGACAAGAAAAGTAACCATATTTTGGGAAATCAACAGAATTATGCAAGACGACAAGAAAATGGACGAAAGAGAATTTATTCTCATATTTATTAATGATTTTCAGACATTTTTGTGTAGAGTTTGTGGGAGTTCTTATTCAAACCATGAAAGTTTCGCTGATAGGCAGTTTCGCTGATAGGCAGAAAATTGAAAAAATGTGCTGTTAAGCGCAAAAGCAATCGAATATATTGGATAGACTCACATGCATCAGAGAGCGACGCAACTTTTGCCACCACTAGGGCCCTATGCTTAACCACTAACCCATACAGTTCATACAACGAAAGTGTCGCAGCAGAATTTGCCATCCCAGGTCCTAAGGTCTTCGGCTCGAGAGCTGGTCTCTTTTGATGCCCCTTATTTTTGCCAGTTGTTTGTCAAACGTCGCACAGTGGGGCCTCAGCCGCAAAGAGGTGGCAAAAGTCAATGCATTTTTTGAACGCTTTGGATAAATCCAATACACGAATTCAATAGAGTATTTTCCAAAGCTTTCAAAAATAAAGTTTAAAAATAATCGGACTTTTAGTTAAGGAGATATGAGCAATCAAAGTTGAAAATTATTTCCGCGTGCAACAATTTATTCAACTTTTATTGACATACTGCATATTTCAGGTAGAATAAAAATTGAACTGTGTGAGGTATCATTTTGTTTTTGGTATCATTTATCAATATATCAATATTCAATGAAAAACTGCTTCGTTGCACAGACAGTTCAAGAGAAAAACGTACTTTCCAAACCATCTAAATTTTTCTTTGTTTTTCAACTTTGACTTGAATTTAAAAAAAACGTACATTTTTGCTTTTTCGAAATATTTTGTATACGGGATCTTTGCATATTTCTTCACTCAAATCAAAGGTCCATACGTGCGCCTTTGGGTTTTTTGGCTTCTACATCGATAACAGTGACGCTACCTCGCACGAAAAAGCCCCACGCCGTTTCGGGAGTCTGTCTCTTCTCCTCGTGACCTTTTCTGGGGCTCTGTGATATTAACCCTATGTACATCCCGATACCACGCGTAGTGATTGTGTGCTCGTCAGCTATAAATAAGTTGTGCCAACCATTTATAATCTAACCATATCCGTGAGTATGACCCTGGAATAAGGTCAATATTCAGTTTTCTGAGCTAGTGCATTTTATACGAATTTTTCGATGTAGCTCGAGGGTGAACATAACCCCAAGACCACGGCAGCACCTGTACGCTCATTCCCTACGTTGGTAGCACCCACTTGGAGAAAGAATATCCAAAGAAATTCCGAAAAGTTCATTGATTACAGTGGTGCGAATTCCCACTGGGGTAAATATCCATCAAGCCAATTTTCAGTATAGGGTTCTTATAAAAGTGTGAATTTCAATATATAGGATTATCACCACCAGTACCGACTTAGTGTAACCCAGTTACAAAACGTGTATAACCTGACGTAGATTTTACCACAATGGACTAAGTGGACCCTTCCTGGCGCCCTTCTCGAACGGCAGCGTGCTCATACCGATTGCGGGTATTTTAACCCCTACCGTTCGGCACAATTGTGAGAGAAAAGTGAGCTTCTGGATGGATTTCCTCTCGCTGTGAGCCAAAAGAGAGATCTCTCCGTTTTGACACGCTCTGACCTGTCCGGATGTACGGATCCCACATACGCATGCCTATGTGTCCAGAAGCGGGTTCCATTTGGCCAGTGTCTTCTTCGCCGCCGATGTACCGAGGTCATTGACCCCACTATCTCGTCAGCCGTTGCTGCTGGCTTCGCCCTAATCCAAGCACTCTGGTGCCGACTGCAGAAGTCTCGACGTGTAACAACCCAGACCTGGGACATCGACCCAGCAGCTGATTTAGTTTAAAGTGTATTTTTTGAGAAGTTAGGCCAGATATGAGAATCCGTTTTGTCCATCCGATTTGTGCTTAAAAGTTACTTTTTATGCGGCTAAATATTGTATGCCAGTCAAACACAATATACCGAGATGGACAAATGGAATTCCTGTACATGGTTTAAGGCAGATAGGGATCATTGAAATTGGTACTAGTCCAGATTAATTTTACAGTCATGTTTTTGGGTTACGATCTGTTCACCTAATCATCTATTCATCCAATCATCCAGCCATCTACACAACGAAAGATCTTTCTGCGTGGGAGAAAAATGTATTTTAAGTGTGTACACCTTAAAGATTTCGGTACCTATGATAAGTCACATGATAAAATGAATCTAAGGTAACGTAATTTTATTGATTTTGACGTTGGCCCATCTGGTTTAATGGAAGGTCCTTGTGCGGAAGCACTTTACTATTTTGAATTATCTCTGACATTCAAATTAATATGAATTTTCTTAATATTTACCCTATTTCAACTTATTATTTTCATTTTAAAATACCTTATTGAATACCTATACAAACATATTCATCGCTATATTTAGTCTTATCTACCTATACATATATAACCTATACATACCTATCTTATCTTAGGTTTTACATATCGTATCCTATATTATATTACTCCCTTTTTGCATATCATGGGTGTTAGGCTCGGATAGAGTTAGTTGTTTCTTAGTACATTAAATGAATAATTATGAATTTCCGAAATTATCGTAGTGTGGCCATGAATCTATGCTAACTTTCTCTTTAGGAGTCAAGCTAGTATCTGGGCGGAGGGTTAGGGTGTAAACATAAAGAAAAGGGATCATCCCATAACTCCAAAAATCGCGGAAATGGGGTGATCAAGGTTGGGTGGGCATTGGCTGTTGAAACAACAACCGCACAGCTAACAAACATTGCAGCTGTTTCGTTTCCCCTTCCCTTTAAGTTCCCATTTCCTATGTTGTTCTCCTAACCTTTTCATATCGTTTAAACGGTCCAAGCAAAGCTATGCAGGCGAAAAAAAAATAATAAGATTTTGCACAGACAGCGAGCACGTAGTCATAAGCCCATATCGGAACCCACTCCTACTACCAATAACACTACTCGACAAAATTGAACTTTTTATTTAGGCTGTGGCCCAAAATAATTTTACTGATAGATTTCGAGATTTACAATTTTTTGAAGCACATATTATTTTTTATGGTTTATTTTAATTTTTAAAATTTTTTTTTTTTTTTAGGTTGTGCTTCTATTTTTTATATAACTTAACTATCTTATTTCTGGTTGTATGTTACATTGCAGTTCTGAAAAGCTGACAAATGCAGCTATAGATCAAATCATATAGATCATTTCTTGCGGTATTTTTTCATGAACTTTTGACTTTAAAAACTCAGGAAAGCTCCACAATACCTTAAAAGACGCCTAATTAATTCGTCTATCTAAAACCAAAAATGCATGCCAAGAAATATTTTCCTGAGTTTTTAAAACAAAATTTCGTGAAAAAAGACTGCAAAAAAGTATCAAATTTGAATTTAAAAGCTTAATATCTTCCAGACGTTAAGTAGCATCTACAAGGATTTTGAATTTAATTTATAGTGCATTTATCAGCTTTTTAGAACTGCAAAGGCCCAAGCAACCATATATAAGATACTTACGTTGTGTGAAAATAGAAGCACTACCTCTGAAAAAAACATGAAATTATGTGAAAAATAGAAAAACTACCTCTGAAAAAAACATGAAATAATACCAGATTTAAAAAATTCTTTAAAAAACCAAACCATAAAAAAACCATAATTCTTTAAAAAATGTAAAATCCTGAAATCTATTAGAAAAAGTCATTTTGGGCCACAGCGGAATTGTGGTGTTGAGTAGTGTAATACAGCCGGAGCCAGCACGTGCAACCTTATGATCATACAACCCAGACCAGCTCGAGTGGCACAGCTACAGCAACTATCGTTGCAGGTGACATGGTACATGAGGGAAATAAAATCGTTTGGACAAATCAATTTTATTTTCTAGAGAGCTCTATGCGGTGAGCTCTATTGTGTGTTTTAAAGATCTCTTCTTCTTGTTGTGCCTCGTTTCTTAAATCTTCTACTTTTCTTTGCGTAAATTGGACTGTTTGGTTACGCAGCCAAATACATAGATTCTAGACAGTGGTGCAGCAGTAGAGTAAATCCTTATTATTGTTCGTTGTTTGCACTGCCCACTGTATTAAATTGTCATCTACCTACAAACATATGTAAACATTCATGCTCCCGCACCGCAGCATGCCTATGCAGGCGTTCTCTCGCTTCTTCATCTCGCACCTTTCTTTCTTTCGCCTTCGCTACCACTCTCTCTCTGTCTATCAATCGCTCGTACTCGGCTAAGCAGCAGCCCGAGCTTCTTTCGCTTCTTTCGTTCTCTCTCTCGCTTGCATTAGGGCACGGGCAATTCGGTCCGCCTGCCCTCTCTTAGTCTTGATCTTGCAATCACTTCTTGCACATCGTCTTGGAATCGAGCTATTCAATCCGACACCGTCTTGAACCGACCCCCGCGTCTTCAATCTGACCCCGTCTTGAATCCAGCTAACTATCCCTTCTAATCTACTACACTATGTGAGGTCCTATTCCAGGCTGAGGTATGCATCAGTCCTGTCCAGGGTTCCAAATCACAAGAAAATTTATGATTTTCTAGGATCTTTATAGGTGGATCAGCAACTCTGCCAAATGCTGAAATAGAATGAATTACCAAGACACAACACTTTGGGATTTGCTTTGGATTATTATTATTTTTCTTTATTGGCTTTGGTACGTGTTAGATGTAATTTTTAGGTTCCGCGGGGTTACGTTGGGTGTGTTGACTGTTGACCGACTGCACAGGTACTTTCTCTGGAGTTATGGCTGATGGACTGCCCCTTTCGCCATGCAAGGCAGTGCCTTATATGGGAAGTTGCAGCCATCGATCGATATCTTACATAAGTTCTTAATGTTACTAAGAGACATATATATTCTTGAATTCTAAGGTAATTGTTAGCGGGCGATTGGTCGGTAACCGATGGTTACCTAACCATCAGCCCTTCAGACAGTGTCCAATCACCAGGTAAGGTGATCGCTGTGCACCGGTACCGTGGGAAAGGAATGTACTTTTCGGAATATTGATTTATTTAATATTATTTTGTTGCTGGGTGTTGAGCTTTGGTTACTTAGGTTTTGCTGCGGTGGGGTTTGGTTATATAATTTGGGTCAGCGTTTTTCGGCCTGTTCTGCATCTTCGAATTCGTTGTTGTTGATATCTGCACCTGGGAGTAGCGTTGGCTGCGTCGTCTGCATGTGTCGGCTGGGTGTTGAACTCGTCATTCGAGAGCTTGGCTGCGTCGCACAGTGGGGCCTCAGCCGAAAAGAGGTGGCAAAATTCAATGCATTTTTTGAACGCTTTGGATAAATCCAATACACGAATTCAATAGAGTATTTTCCAAAGCTTTCAAAAATAAAGTTTAAAAAGAATCGGACTTTTAGTTAAGGAGATATGAGCAATCAAAGTTGAAAATTATTTCCGCGTGCAACAATTTATTCAACTTTTATTGACATACTGCATCTTTCAGGTAGAATAAAAATTGAACTGTGTGAGGTATCATTTTGTTTTTGGTATGATTTATCAATATATCAATATTCAATGAAAAACTGCTTCGTTGCACAGACAGTTCAAGAGAAAAACGTACTTTCCAAACCATCTAAATTTTTCTTTGTTTTTCAACTTTGACTTGAATTTAAAAAAAAGTACATTTTTGCTTTTTCGAAATATTTTGTATACGGGATCTTTGCATATTTCTTTACTCAAATCAAAGGTCCATACGTGCGCCTTTGGGTTTTTTGGCTTCTACATCGATAACAGTGACGCTACCTCGACCGAAAAACGGCCAAAAATGGGCTGTCGCAGCTTTAATTCCCATACAAAATCCAAATATTGACGTTTTTCGTGAGAGGTAACGTCACTGTTATCGATGTACCTTTTTTAATCGTTTTTTTAGCATTGCATATGCAGGATGGCCGTAATATTTGACCTGAATTTGACCAAGTTTTTTAACCTGCTTTTTATTTTGCCAATGGGTGGTATGTGCTTATGTATATATATTGCAGTCCTTTTTTGATTATTCCTTAATTGAAGAGGAAAATTCGAATATGGCATTTCCCCATTGCATTCAAGTATTCATTCCCGCGAACGGACGAATCTTTTGACGATAGCATGCCAGCCAAAGAGAAACATAAACACAGGAAAAAAATGATTCAAGACGAATTCTTTGCGAAACTTGGACTGAGGGTCGACTGCTGCAAACCACAAACGATGGAAACTCATCCCGGAAATTCTTTAAGGAACACGAAATTACAGCAAAAATAACTGGAGTGGATGAAGGCATTATCCAAAGATTGGCTGTAATTTTGAATATTTTAGAGAGTTGTTATTTGAAAAGTATCCAGAAAAGAAGCTTACTCCAACGCTTCATAAAGTTTTGGCACACGGTCAAATTTTAATAGAACATCAGAGCCTTCCAATTGGAGAGATGTCAGAGGAGGCCCAGGAAAAGGAGAAACAAGGATTACAAGAAATTCAGGTACATGAATACTTGTAAAATATCACGAACAAGGCAAAATCAGGATCTTTTCAACATGTTGACAGCCTCTTCAGATCCATTGATTTCATCTATTAGACATGTGAAATCCAAAACATGAATTAGAAAGTATTTATTCTTCAGAAATGTATAAGATTATTGGATATTCCTAACGATCCATCAAAAATATATGCATGTTTTATAGTAAACCAAAAATAAGAACATAATTCTGTTTAAGTTACAAATTAAATGTAAAACAAATTTGTTTAGTATAATAGGCAATTAAAAATTCTTTATCGATCCGAAAAACTTGGAACTTATCATTTTGCATAGGAAAATATGCACTGGTATCAAAGTTCAACTTTGGCTATTTATTGTAAAGCTTTTAGATATTGTAGCACCATGTACTTTTGCAGACTAAATTCTGGAAGTCTTTTCTTTTAAACGCAATTTATTTCATGAAGATATCTTGATTCGTTCGGAAGTTATTAATTTAGCAAGTTGAAATGGCCAAAGGCCCCACTGTGCGTCGTCTGCAAAACCTACTGTCCGAGTATCGCCAGGAAGTTGGAGTTTGAGGACAGCATCGTAAATCACATTCCAGAGGGTCGGCCCGAGGACAGAGCCTTGGGGAACGCCGCATGTGACCTGGTACTCCACGGTGCCGTACAGCAGCTTCCGGCCTCGACAGTAGTCCTCGACGATGGCCACTATGCGGATCGCGTCAGTCGTCGATCTTGCCTTCCTGAATCCGAACTGCATGTGGCACAGGTCACCTGCCTGCGCAATTTCAGCTTGGAGCTTCCTGCAAGTGCAGCTCTCCAGTGCTTTGCCCAAGTTGTCGATTAGGCAAATTAGGCCTGTACGACGAGGGGTCCTCGGGAGGCTTTTGAGGCTTCGGCAGCAAGACTAGCTTCTGGAGCTTCCAAGGCGTTGGGAAGACTCCTTCACGGAGACACATGTTAAAGACCTGCGCGAACTCCGACGGGAGCGCGGTCATTGCCAGTTTTACTGCGGTGTCAGGGATTCCATCTGGGCCTGGCGCCTTTCCGGTTGGGGTTGTTCCAGCGATTTCCAAGATTTCGCTCTCCGTTATGTCGCTCCATCCGATGTGGCGATAAGGAGTTCGAGACGGACCGACAGCTGGGTCGACGGTAGAAGCTTTCGACGATGGTATTCATTTTAACAGGGTCAGCCGAGGTAAAGGGCTTCACCGCGTTAAGCTTCTTGACTATCACCTTGTAGGCGAGGCCCCAGGGATCGTTCTCCGCTGAGTCGCACAGCTCTAGGAAACACTCCTCTTTCTTTCTCTGATAATCCTTTTGAGAGCACGGCGTTTCGCTCCGTACTCCAGGGACATTAATGGGAAGGTTTGGGATCCCCTCGCGCGAGTTTGGCGTCTTTTAGCACGAACGCATTTGCTGCGAGCCTCGGAAATCTCCATGCTCCACCAAAAGACCGGCTCGCGGTGGCTTGCCCTACATGCCCTTGTTAATGCGCCGATGAAGTTCGTTGCCCAGTTCTATGCGTTTTCAAGGGCCTCAGGAATGCTCAGCTCTGACAATAAGATATCAGCCCTGAGGGTTCTAGCATTGAAAGTCGGTTGGGAGAGCTGTCCCTTGTGTGTGGGCCTCGATGCTGCAGATGATAGCGTTGTGGTCACTAGCCGTGTATACGCTGCTGAGTCCCCACGCTTTTTTCCCAAAGAGAGTGGTGCTGCAAAAGGTATGGTCGATGATTGACGCCAACCCTGCTCGGGAGAAGGTGTGCTCTGATCTGGTGTTGAGTAGTTGTAGCTCTAGTGTGGCAAAGGATTCCATGAGAGTGCGACCTCTAGCGTTAATGGACCTCGATCCCCATTCCTCTGATCAAGAGGATACCGGCCATGATGATGTTTATCCGTCCCCAGCGTCGTCTGCTATCTCATCGAGAATGGCGCGGAATTCCTGGATAGATAGATAGCCCATTCGAGCTAGCCTTATTTATGCAGGTGTAATTTTCAATAAACGTTCCCTCTGACTTTTTGGCAAGTAGGTAAATTATGTTGTTGGATCACGTTTTTGGAGCGCGTGAAGACAATATAATAAGATAATAATATAAGATATAATAAGATAATAACATTTGAATTGCCATATGCAAGCAATATTTTTGCAAAGGGACGAAATTCGCGTCATCTCGCTCGCACAAATTTTAGAGCGTACAAAACTAAAAATATAATGCGCTTGAATGTGTGTGTACAAACATAACCTTAAAGTGCAAATGTGTGCGTACTTGTGCAAAGCAACCAATTTTCGAGACGAAAAGATTTTTCTTAACTTCTTCGGAAATCTTTTGTAGATTGAATGATTGGAAAAAAAATATATATTCTCTGTATTCACATTAAATTTCTTAATAATCAGGCAGGCTCCATTTTCACTTTCACCAAAAAAATGTGATTTACATTTCAAAACGAAAATCAGGTGCTCCCGCACTCGTGAAATGCAAGACTTTTCCGTTTTCAAAACGGCAACAAATTCCTCGCCGACATGAAAAGTAAAGGCTTTTTATACAACTAAACAAACCTTAATTGCAAAAGGAAAAAAATAGATGACTTATTGACATGAATTTGACACCCTTACCAGGGCAATTGAGCTTGTGCTCTTTTTATAAATAATTTTGTTTTAAGCCAACCTCAAAATTGGATCTGCAAAATTGGTCAGGGAAAAAACAAAAAGTGAATTGCTCCGAACAACTGTGGCAGCCCGATTTTGCTATCGATAAATCTCTGTTACACATAACAGAGGACTTTTTGTATGAGCTGGCACTAACACGTGGGTATAACAGCAGTAAATTTCGCGCTTAACAGTACAAAGAGTAAACGAATTCATAAACGTGGATTCCAGAGCGCCTCGAAATGAAAAGTCATACTTTTTGTTGGTGCGTTTGTGTGCGACGACATCAGACATTTCTCTTCCGCTGCGAAAGCCGAGCAATTGTCCATAGAGCACGAATGCTGCGCTGCCGCTGCGAGCAGAATTACGAAGCTTTGTGCATTGCCCGTAGCTGGCTTCTCTGCCGCTACGTCAGCCGGGCAGAATTACGAAGCCACACGAAGTCTTTACTCTGTACGTGTGCCGACTGCGCTGCCTAAAATTGTTTCCTATGCACAGTGCATATGACCCCTCCTTCTACGCCGTTGCGCAGCCGATCCAGCTCTCTCAGCTCGGGACCAGTAATCTTTGCTGCGTAGCATCTCGCTCGGAGGGCACTCGCACTATGCGAGTCTCCACCTATGTTCAACCGCTGCTCTGCGAACCTTGGGCAGGTGAAGAATAGGTGCTCCGAGGACTCCTCAACTCCGCACATCGCGCAGCTTGCGTCGTCGTCGTTCCGGAATATATGGAGATAGCTTCTAAAGGAGCCGTGCCCGCTTGGGAGTTGGCTTAGCCAGAATCGACTTCTCCATGCCTACTGTTGACCCACCTATGTCCGGTATTATAGCCTTTTCACACTGGCGACCAACCACCATCCACTTCTGGGATGGTCCGTAAGGTTTTGCTATTCCGAAAATTTCCCAGTTATTCCACCATCCACCTGGGATGTTTCTAATTCGCACGTTTCCGTGCGGTAGTCCCGAACCGCCTCTACAAAGTCATATCATATATATTTACATTTAAAACATTGATTGGATTTTGTAGAAGCAGTCACATATGACCACGCTTGCTCGCGAGGAAGTGATCTCGACGGACCCAACCCGCACCGTTGCAACCTTCACTTTCTTTCGGCTGGAAATCAACACCGCTTCCGTCTTGTGTTCACCCAGCCTGCCCACTGATGTCAGCACCCCTGTATCGCGGCCACCGCTTGGTTGGACCTGGCCTCCGCTTCTCCGAGGTGCTTGCCCACCACTACCAACGCGACGTCGCACAGTGGGGCCTCAGCCGCAAAGAGGTGGCAAAAGTCAATGCATTTTTTGAACGCTTTGGATAAATCCAATAGAGTATTTTCCAAAGCTTTCAAAAATAAATTTTAAAAAGAATCGGACTTTTAGTTTAGGAGATATGAGCAATCAAAGTTGAAAATTATTTCCGTGTGCAACAATTTATTCAACTTTTATTCTACCTGAAAGATGCAGTATATCTTTCAGGTAGAATAAAAATTGAACTGTGTGAGATATCATTTTGTTTTTGGTATCATTTACTAGGTGTATTCATTTTTATCAATATTCAATGAAAAACTGCTTTGTTGCACAGACAGTTCTAGAGAAAAACGTACTTTCCAAACCATCTAAATTTTTCTTTGTTTTTCAACTTTGACTTGAATTTTAAAAAAACTACATTTTTGCTTTTCCGAAATATTTTGTATACGGAATCTTTGCATATTTCTTTACTTAAATCAAAGGTCCATACGTGCGCCTTTGGGTTTTTGGCTTCTACATCGATAACAGTGACGCTACCTCGCACGAAAAGCGGCCAAAAATTGGCTGTCGCAGCTCAAATTCCCATACAAAATCCAAATTTTGACGTTTTTCGTGCGAGGTAGCGTCACTGTTATCGATGTAGAAGCCACAAAACCCAAAAGTGCACGTATGGACCTTTGATTTAGGTAAAGAAATATGCAAAGAGCCCGTATACAAAATATGTCGGGAATACAAATATATAGTTTTTTTTTAAATTCAGGTCAAAGTTGAAAAACAAAAAAATCAGGTACTAATGTACTAATGAAACTATATACTCAGCAGAGAACTGCAAGGGTGTCAGTTTTTGCCACCCTACTCACACCCTACGAATAGTGTGTACCGGTGCCACTCGCCACCGGCTAAGCAAATCAAAGACACTCACTCATCAAAAGTTGTGTGTGTGCTGCGAGTGCCGGCAATATCTCGCACTCACTCACACAATCACCCGTTCTTTTTCTGCAAGCACCCAGATGTTTTTAGGCAACGGGTTCCGGTCGCACTCAAGCAATGTGTATCACCCGGGTGTTTTGTAGACACCATGGTGCCTGTGTGTGTACTCATGAGTAATTTTCGGCTGTAAAAATAAAAGTAATTCTTCGTGCTTGTTGAAATTTTCATATTGCGACTAAGCAACGCATTTG
This sequence comes from Drosophila subsilvestris, assembly GCA_035043285.1. Taxonomy (NCBI): domain Eukaryota; kingdom Metazoa; phylum Arthropoda; class Insecta; order Diptera; family Drosophilidae; genus Drosophila; species Drosophila subsilvestris. The sequence goes on from JAWNNB010000466.1 coordinate 176,082, forward strand.
CAGCAGCAAGTACTAAAAAAGCAACACAAGCGAGGCCTTGTACAAAAGAAATCTTAACACCCAAGACACTCTATACATTTTGTGCTTCCCTTTTCACCCACCCTTTTTTCGACTCCGATGCGGCAATGTATGCCACACACACTCATGCACACAGCTACCTACTCAATTTTGTTACTTGTGTGTGCAAACACCCATGCAGGATTGTATTGCACACTCAGTTGTCCGGTGGTTAGAAACACCGGGTGTCAAAATCACCCTACATTTACCTGGTGCACCTTAAGTTCCGGTGGATTCTTGCAGTTCTCTGATACTCAGGTACACTCAATAATTAAACCATTTTGAAGTCTTCGCTATCTAAATTATGTTGTTAGCTATTAATCCATTTGAAGGTAGGTCTTTTTAACTTCGACCTACCTTTTTCAAAACTTGCATATACCATCCCGCGAACGGACGAATCTTTTGACGATAGCATGCCAGCCAAAGAGAAACATAAACACAGGAAAAAAATGATTCAAGACGAATTCTTTGCGAAACTTGGACTGAGGGTCGACTGCTGCAAAACACAAACGATGGAAACTCATCCCGGAAATTCTTTAAGGAACACGAAATTACAGCAAAAATAACTGGAGTGGATGAAGGCATTATCCAAAGATTGGCTGTAATTTTGAATATTTTAGAGAATTGTTATTTGGAAAGTATCCAGAAAAGAAGCTTACTCCAACGCTTCATAAAATTTTGGCACACGGTCAAATTTTAATAGAACATCAGAGCCTTCCAATTGGAGAGATGTCAGAGGAGGCCCAGGAAACGAGAAACAAGGATTACAAGAAATTCAGGTACATGAATACTTGTAAAATATCACGAACAAGGCAAAATCAGGATCTTTTCAACATGTTGACAGCCTCTTCAGATCCATTGATTTCATCTATTAGACATGTGAAATCCAAAAATGAATTAGAAAGTATTTATTCTTCAGAAATTATAAGATTATTGGATATTCCTAACGATCCATCGGAAATATATGCATGTTTTATAGTAAACCAAAAATAAGAACATAATTCTGTTTAAGTTAAAAATTAAATGTAAAACAAATTTGTTTAGTATAATAGGCAATTAAAAATTCTTTATCGATCCGAAAAACTTGGAACTTATCATTTTGCATTGGAAAATATGCACTGGTATCAAAGTTCAACTTTGGCTATTTATTGTAAAGCTTTTAGATATTGTAGCACCATGTACTTTTGCAGACTAAATTCTGGAAGCCTTTTCTTTTAAACGCAATTTATTTCATGAAGATATCTTGATTCGTTCGGAAGTTATTAATTTAGCAAGTTGAAATGGCCAAAGGCCCCACTGTGCGTCGTCTGCAAAACCTACTGTCCGAGTATCGCCAGGAAGTTGGAGTTTGAGGACAGCATCGTAAATCACATTCCAGAGGGTCGGCCCGAGGACAGAGCCTTGGGGAACGCCGCATGTGACCTGGTACTCCACGGTGCCGTACAGCAGCTTCCGGCCTCGACAGTAGTCCTCGACGATGGCCACTATGCGGATCGCGTCAGTCGTCGATCTTGCCTTCCTGAATCCGAACTGCATGTGGCACAGGTCACCTGCCTGCGCAATTTCAGCTTGGAGCTTCCTGCAAGTGCAGCTCTCCAGTGCTTTGCCCAAGTTGTCGATTAGGCAAATTAGGCCTGTACGACGAGGGGTCCTCGGGAGGCTTTTGAGGCTTCGGCAGCAAGACTAGCTTCTGGAGCTTCCAAGGCGTTGGGAAGACTCCTTCACGGAGACACATGTTAAAGACCTGCGCGAACTCCGACGGGAGCGCGGTCATTGCCAGTTTTACTGCGGTGTCAGGGATTCCATCTGGGCCTGGCGCCTTTCCGGTTGGGGTTGTTCCAGCGATTTCCAAGATTTCGCTCTCCGTTATGTCGCTCCATCCGATGTGGCGATAAGGAGTTCGAGACGGACCGACAGCTGGGTCGACGGTAGAAGCTTTCGACGATGGTATTCATTTTAACAGGGTCAGCCGAGGTAAAGGGCTTCACCGCGTTAAGCTTCTTGACTTTCACCTTGTAGGCGAGGCCCCAGGGATCGTTCTCCGCTGAGTCGCACAGCTCTAGGAAACACTCCTCTTTCTTTCTCTGATAATCCTTTTGAGAGCACGGCGTTTCGCTCCGTACTCCAGGGACATTAATGGGAAGGTTTGGGATCCCCTCGCGCGAGTTTGGCGTCTTTTAGCACGAACGCATTTGCTGCGAGCCTCGGAAATCTCCATGCTCCACCAAAAGACCGGCTCGCGGTGGCTTGCCCTACAAGCCCTTGTTAATGCGCCGATGAAGTTCGTTGCCCAGTTCTATGCGTTTTCAAGGGCCTCAGGAATGCTCAGCTCTGACAATAAGATATCAGCCCTGAGGGTTCTAGCATTGAAAGTCGGTTGGGAGAGCTGTCCCTTGTGTGTGGGCCTCGATGCTGCAGATGATAGCGTTGTGGTCACTAGCCGTGTATACGCTGCTGAGTCCCCACGCCTTTTCCCAAAGAGAGTGGTGCTGCAAAAGGTATGGTCGATGATTGACGCCAACCCTGCTCGGGAGAAGGTGTGCTCTGATCCGGTGCGACCTCTAGCGTTAGTGGACCTCGATCCCCATTCCTCTGATCAAGAGGAATACCGGCCATGATGATGTTTATCCGTCCCCAGCGTCGTCTGCTATCTCATCGAGAATGGCGCGGAATTCCTGGATAGATAGGCTTTATGTATATATGCCCATTCGAGCTAGCCTTATTTATGCAGGTGTAATTTTCAATAAACGTTCCCTCTGACTGGAAAAAAAATATATATTCTCTGTATTCACATTAAATTTCTTAATAATCAGGCAGGCTCCTTTTTCACTTTCATCAAAAAAATGTGATTTACTTTTCAAAACGAAAATCAGGTGCTCGATTTACTTTTCAAAACGAAAATCAGGTGCTCCCGCACTCGTGAAATGCAAGACTTTTCCGTTTTTGAAACGGCAACAAATTCCTCGCCGACATGAAAAGTAAAGGCTTTTTATACAACTAAACAAATCTTAATTTCAAAAGGAAAAAAATAGATGACTTATTGACATGAATTTGACACCCTTACCAGGGCAATTGAGCTTGTGCTCTTTTTATAAATACTTTTTGTTTAAACCAACCTCAAAATTGGATCTGCAAAATTGGTCAGGACAAAAAAAAAGAAGTGACTTGCTCCGAACAGCTGTGGCAGCCCGATTTGGCTATCGATAAGTCTCTGTTAAACAGAGGCCTTTTTGTATGAGCTAGCACTAACGCGTGGGTAAAACAGCAGTAAGTTTTGCGCTTAACAGTACAAAGAGTAAACGAATTCATAAAAGTGGATTCCAGAGCGCCTCGAAATGAAGTCATACTTTTTGCTGAAAAGTAAAACGCAAAGTGAATGTGAAAACCGGAGCCTGCCTGAATATGAATTTATTTAAATTTTTTCTTCACGAAATTTTCTGATTGACACGACACACGCTGAACACCCTAATATTAAATACTAGTATGTGAAGTCATGTATGAAATATTTTATGAATGTGTGTTTACATATGTACATATGCACAAAAAATTTATATACAAATAATATACGGTTTTTTTATTGGACGGCAAGCGTTTAAGAAAAGTGTCATATCACCATACAAAATTCTTAAGTATAGGGTATATTTCGACAGCGTAAAAAACCGTATGCATCCAGGCAGATCTAGAATGCGAGAATACGTATGAACACATACAGTTGTCGGCTCGGCAGCCGACATACCTAAGAGCGGCTAATAAATAAATTAGTATTTCGTATGTGAATTTGAGCCCAAACTACATATGTACTTGTGAGTAACTTTTCAACTTATTTTTCCATCGCAAATACTAGAGATGAAGCCTGATTTATGATCGATAGATCTACATACTTTAAATCTTGATAGAGCCCATGGCGAAGAGAAAAATTCCATAATCTTTAATTTATAGTTTATTTTATATATCTAGATTGTTATATTTAATTTTTAGTTTCATTTTTGTTCAGAAAGGCATGCCAAAATTAGGGGCCCCGAATCTGGGGCCACTCGCAACCTCTATAAAAACCTGGGTGGTCCAGAGTTGAATGACCCGGTATTTGGATGGTTTGGTGTAGGCGATAGCTGTCCATGACGCACCATATCAAATGGCGAGCTAGAGCGCTGCATGAAGTGGTGATAGTTACTTTGTGGCAGAGCGTGCTGAAATTCATGGAAAATTGTTATTTTAGGATAAATAGCGAGAATGAACTACTAACGTGTATACTTCGCAGGGTCAATGCATTTGGAACGTTTCCAATTACGCGAGGGCTTGGACCATCGCCTAAATCTAATTGTAAACTTTCTGGCATGTCGTTATTGCTGCTGACGCTACGGCCGTTAGCATTTCCAGTATTATTCGACAAATGAAGCTGACCTAACGATGCTGTAGCCATAGCCACATCCGGCATCATATCTGAAAGATGACTATTGCCAGAGTCTAAAGCACATGCGCCGTTCTCAACACTCATATCCAAGCCTAAGCTATTCCCATGCGGAAATCGAAAGTCTCCCTCGGTTATTAATGCTGGCAGTTCATTTCGTGGATGCGCTGTCGCCGAAATACGTGCATAGCTACACTGAAGCGCAGGACCAGAGCTGGTTGTCAAAATGCTGGCGACACCAAGAAGCCCATTGGATTGGTGACGCGGAAAAGTAAGATTTCGGCTATAATAAGGGTGTACTCCATCGGTGCCACAGATTGATGATGCTGACGATCCCATTGACGAGGACGATAAAAAAGAAGATCCAACGGTTGTGTGTCGCGGAACTGAGCCAGTAGCCGCTGGTGATGGCGGTGGACTTTGATCTTCATCTTCAAGCAAACTGTCTTCGCTTTGAGTGGTCGACGCAACTCCACAAGAGTCTTCTTTGTGAGTATCATCACTTTTCTGGCTGGATTGTTGAGAGATTTCCAGTATATCAGATACTTCATCAGGGAGATTAAACTCTCTCACGACCCGAAGCCGAATTTGTCGTTCAATTTCATGCTTTGATGAGAGTGGCAGTAGCAATGCACGCTGGCACATAGGTGACTGGCGGAGTTTATGTTCGCGTTTACGCATTGCCAATAAAGTTTGGTTATCTGGTGCTGGTATAACAGCCGACCCTACTATCATGTCAATATTTTCAAGAATAGTACCACGATTAGCACCACTGCGAAGTCCATTATTAGCCACTGCTTTCATGTGGGACACCATATACAAGGTATCAGGAATATCTGGCGGGTGTCGCGACCTACGCATACGCATTAGTTCAACCTGGTGGTGAGATGAAGACAATCGATCCTTCAATAGGGCCTTGACTTCTTCAAAGTACGGCATAAATAGACGTGGTCTTACAAAGAGTCCCTGATTATTACCACTACGTATCCAGGCATTGATACGTAAATTTTCTCGTTCATCTCCAATCATATGTGAAGGTGGCGTGCTGACAAGACCTCGACGAATGGCTTGGCAGAGTATCTCACTATGAGGTGGTAAAACATGGTCTATGCGTACTAAGGGCAATAATTCGGAGATTATGTCCCGCAACTCTACATCACTCAGATCACGTTTTTTTACGCCCTTGCGAGCCACTGAGTGGGCTGTGTGTGACAACAAGTTTGGTTCACGATCTTCCATACGTCGAATGAGCTCCTGTTCACCCCATTTAAGAACAGCCTGCAGAATCTCCAATTCAGAAGCTTGTAAAAAATTACTCTGCAGAACATGTAACAGTTGTGTTTTGTCCAATTGGTGCAGCACAGGTGAGCCGCTTACAACGGTAAATTCTTCTCGTAAGTACTGGCAAGCTTGTCTAAACACCCACGCGGAGCCATGGGGTTGGCAACCCCACTTTAGAACTGTTGGTAAAGTATCAAGGGACAACCACTCGAGTATTAAATCCTCACAGCCCTGCGCCAAAATATCAAGTTCCAAAAACCGTCCAATCTGATACAGCTCCATAGCTTCTTCCAGTGTCGTTGGACGTACTCTTCCTGTGTTGGTTAAGGCATGCACTTCCCCTAGTGATCCTGCCGATGTACCCGATCCAACACCGCGTAAAATCAGCGTCAAATCAACAGTGTCAAGGTAAATAGCTTGAAGCAGTACACGCGCATATCTCTTCGGTATAACTGTTTCGTCTAATACAATTCGCGTGGGCACGTGTAAGGAACGTTCAACGTACTCGTCAATATTGCGCGTTCGACGCGCAATTAAATTACGAAAAAAGGGTGAACGCGCACTTAAAATGGCTTTATGGCATGGAAGCTCGATCTTTGGTCGAAACCCGTACTCCGAGGTAGCAGAGTCTTGTCGCAGATTATCGTTGTTACCATCTGCTGTGAAAACAAGTGCTGCATCTGCGTAATCGCCCGTCTCCAACAAATAGCGTAGATCATGATCTAGAGGATTTGGTGTGCCAAAGTCGTCTCCCAGCTGTCGCAACACTGTAATTTCTATGTTCGGATCGTGTGGACACAGATCGCCAGTATATAAATAACGCAATAGTGAAGAGAAGAGTTGCACGTCAATAGGCGAAGTAGGCAGTTCTAGACATATACGCGCTCCGAAACCAGGACAGCCAGCCAGTAAGTCGCGAAAATAAGCGCAACGAGCTGATAATATTGATCGGTGCACCGGAAAAATAGTCCCGCGAAAAACTAGATCACAATCAGTGCAGAAATTAAGGTCGTAAAGAGCAGCCAGGTCTTGTTTGTATGTTGCTGCTGGAGGTCGCGCTAATTCAGCTTGCACCTATAAAATATATGAAAATTTAAAAATGAATAGACAAAATAACTGTTTTGTTCTCACCGATAAGTCCCTTAGAGCCGACAAAGCTTCAAACTCCTCGCAAAGAGCTGCCAGCTCCATAGGGGCCCAGTCTGACACAAAATCTCGTAGAACGCGAGCGTGGTCATATGCTTTCGACGAGCGCCGTCGACGTATAAATTTTCTCTTGAGCGTCGCAAAACCAGTTACACGCTTTCGTCTTTGATCTCGATGGTAGTGTGCGCCGCTGATACCACTACCACTGCCAGTGTTCATGCCCACCGCTCCTGCTGTAACCATACCTGCCATGCTCATAGGCAGCAGCACCGATATGTTTCCATTAGAGTTTCCGGTACTATTAAGTGCAGCTCCTGATGATGCGACCATAGGATAGCTGATACTGGAAGTACTGGCTCCCATTTTTCCGTTAAGGTATGTTAAGCCTCAAATTTCGTATTCCAAATTTGTTTCGATTTCAATACGCCTTGATACATTTTATGGCGTTCATATGGATACAATATTTTACCAGTTTCAACATTTAGGATAGGTTATGTTAAACCGGACGGCCCTCTTGGGGCCAAGCATAGGCCAATATGGCCTTTAGTTATACGGATGGGTTTATGGAACCTTTGAGATAGTCCTTACTCGGTTTGAAAGTCCTCCAGAATCGAAGTGTTTTTGTTCAATATTTATTAGTGCTATATTTACGCAGACTCTAGAAAAAAACAAATTTTTAAATAATTGTATCAGAAGACATCCAATTACAAATACAGTTGCAACCAAAATAGAATTCAGAATGGGCTTTTTTTATTTATTTTTTATTTAGTCTCGGAAAGCTCCTTTTGCTTGTTATTACAAACATTTGCACATTTAATACATATACTCCAATAGTCAATGGATCAAGGGCACTCTGGCACTGGACTCGACTCTACTTTTATACCCGTACTCAGTCAGTTTTAAATTTGGGCTAATCCGAAAATTTTTAGACCAAAGGCAGACATTTTAAGTTTTCCAAAATCTAAATGTTTTTAATGGAATAATAGGATACACATTCAAGCTTCAAAATATATGAGAAATATATGATATATATATATATATATCATATATATATACAGTTGCGTTCAATGAAATAGTAGTGCCGCACCTCACTACTTTCAAAACACCTTTTGAGATATTTCTAGTCTTCCAAATTGAACAAGTGATACCTTTACGGAAAGCCTGAAGTGTAAGCATTAATAACTGAAAGAACCACTTACATTTACATTCCATTTTCTTGTTTTTCACGACCTTAGACAACTGCCCATGGGCTAAATAAATTATTTTAAATGAAAAAACAACGTAAATCAATTTAAATAGGACACCATCCCTAAGCTCAGATTAGATCAACAGTCTTAAAACTGTCACATCACTGGCAGGCGATATAAAATTTGTTTCATAATTTTTTAGTATATTGAAGTTATGGTCTTGCCTTCGACCATCGCCGGCCATCCTCCAAAAGTTAAATTTTTTGTATACAAAATCGATGTACTGTCTACTTCTTATGGTTAATTGGGTTAAATACAATAGTGAGAGTGCATATAACTTAGTTTTCAATTCCATTATAGTTCCTGCCTTAAGTTTTTAGTGTAACTCTTAGGTCTCCTCTTCTGGACCGATCAGTGATTTCCTCAATGCTCAAAAATCAAAAGTTCCACTATTTCCAAAACTTTCAGTTATTAATGCCTTCATTCCAGGCTTTCCGTAAAGGTATCACTTGTTCAATTTGGAAGACTAGAAATATCTCAAAAAGTGTTTTGAAACTAGTGAGTTGCGCACTACTATTTCATTGAACACAGCTGTATATATGATAAATATATGAAATGTCCATCAACCGTCAACGAATTCAGACGTATTTTTGTATCGCTCCGCCGTGAAAATCAAATAATCGCAATTAATCGACATTAATTCGCGAAAAATAAAATCTCGGGGCATGCATGGGTACCTGTACTAGAGGTCAAAATCTAAGTTATCGAGAGCAGGTATCGGCTCGACCAGGTAGTCCTTTCGAGGCGCGGCCAGAGGCGCTCAAGGCAAAACTCTGGAAATGTGTTGGGGAAAAATATTGTTTCAGGGATAAAAGTGTTTCTATCGTATTCTAGAGGGTTCAAAGTATTTTTTAAGCCAAAAAAAATTTACATACTTACATAAATTTACAGTGGCGTTACCCCTTAAGTACTTACTGTATTACCGCACAGCAGTTTTTTTTTTAATTTTTAGAATCTGGTATTTTTTTCCAGGTAGTGCTTGAATTTTGTACAAGGTGCACATTTTCATATAGGTGAATTAAGTAACTTATTTCTTGGTTGCATGTTACATTGCAGTTCTGAAAAAGCTGACAGCCGCAGCTATAGATCAGACCGATGACTGTTGTTTCTAAAAAAAAGGCCTGGAAGATATTAAGCTCTCATGCTCAAATTTAATCATTTTTTTCAGTATTTTTTCATGAAATTTGGACTTTAAAAACTCAGGAAAAGAGATAATTATATCCTTTGTCCTTTATTTTTTGCGTTGTGAGATCCTATTTCAGGCTAGGAAATGCTTTCAGTCCCGTCCAGGTCCGCAAGAAATTTGTAGACTTGGAACCTTTGCGACTCGGGACTGGCCTTTGTGACCTTGGGCGGATGCGGTGTTGATTTTTCTGTAGAAATAACTCGGGAAATACCGTTTGAGTTTTCATTATTTTCTGTTTTTATTCATTTAATTGCTTACATACACTTTGTTTTACTTTGTGGTTTGTCGCGGGTGTGTGTGTTCTTGTTGACTCGTGGTGCATGTGTATGCGTACGCTTGTGGTCTTGACTGGTGAATTGCCCAGGTATTATCTCTGATTCTGGCTGATACGTACTGCTCCAGGTATTGTTCTGGATTCTGGCTTGATGGATCACCTCTCTCTGGCGCATCTTGCGTCTTTTGTTCTGCAATTACATCGACATCGTAATGTCAGACCTCGGGCGTCGTAACTTTTTACCGCAAGTTACTTATATTTATGCTTAATCGGTAAAGATATTGTACCACTTCCAAAGTTGGGTCATGGGCTTTCTGATTGGTTTCTGCTTAGCGTGTTACATTTGCGTTTGCTTAGTAGAACATAGTGTACCACTTCCATAAAGATGGGTCAGACGGAGTGATTTCTGTGGCGTCTGCAGTAATCTGTGAAATCGTATGGTGAATATGGGTTATTGTTTGTTCTTTGAAATTGCGGCGAGCATTTTATGCCGGCTTGACTTGCTGTGCAATAATGCCATGATATTTCCTATGCAGGTCAATTGACGCTGGCGA